>JABASI010006077.1:0-11348 GCA_019776505.1 Tomocerus nigrus
TTATATCAGACTACGTGTACTGTGTGTACTATCATCTGCTGTGTAACTAATACTAAATGTATGAGCTATAGATGAAAAATATTATTAGATCCTCCCTGCGTTCCCCGTTCTCTCAAGTGGGGGCATTAGCTATAAGTATGTATCGCAATAATAGAATGCTACTCGTCGAAGCCAAAGTTAAGTCAAGTCACGATGCTTCTTCTTCTTCTTCTTCTTCTAAGACAACTATACATGCTAACAATAAGTAGATAGCTACATATAACAAATGTATAAGTGCTTATCTTACAACTTTTCTCCCGAATTCCACAGACTTTTTCCTTATATAGTACTGGAGCGTCACTGTTGTAAACGCAAAGATTTTACGACTATCTCCCTAAAGTATGATGCAATGTACTATAATGCACATTCCATTATCCTCTTTTTGGCTACCTCCAGCCTCCAACTCTAATATCCACTGTCTTTCTACTATTTATTTACTAATATAATACTTTTTACGTAACACTTGTGCATTGTCTTCATCCTAGTTCCTTGTCATGTCGACTCTTTTCAATAACAGTGTCCTACTACATAGGGACCTATAAAATTATCTAGTAGTGCACTTCTAGATTATATTATCTCAGTCACTGCAATTCTAACAACCAACCGCCATGCATCGCTACAAATTCCTACCACTCCCTTGCACACTCTTTTTACATTTCCGCCTTACTTAGTAATGTACCCAAAAATAGAAAACACCACAAAATGCAAAGTAATTATTATAATGTGTATTCCCTAACTATTTATACTTACGAGTGAGTACCAAATGCAGTATTTCTATTGTACACTATAAAACTTAACGAGAAACGTAAATACAAACAGTGGAACATCAAATGATACATATCTTATGAAAACAAAATGCCATTAGTTAGTTATGCTAATTAGTTCATAAATTTTATGCTCACAATGTGCAAGATTTTAGTATCTATGAATCTTTCTCCATTGTATTTACGCTGGGTTGTATTTGTATCTGTACAATTATATTGCGTCATAACGTAATTCTGTCACCTAATGAGGAATTGCAAGTTATTCCACATTGATGCACTAATTGGGTTCGCTGATGTTACTGTGTTGTTGACGTTGACACGCTAGTTCATAACAATTATCACCATGCATTATACCAAAAAGGTACGTCAAGCAAAGAGAGGCTATGGAAATTCCAGGCGAGACGGAAGGAAATTATTTAATTCAACCAAAAGGATACATTTTAACAAGCTCTGTTGCACAGTTGCACTATCTAAACAAGGAAAAAATTAAAGCTTTCTGTACTACGGACTACTGCGCTGTTAATAATAGTAAAAAACGTCCTTGTACGATCTATTATATAAAATCGACTCAAACTGTCATTTCACTCATTGTCAGTATTTTGTCACAGATCCAAATTACAGACACATAAAATGTTTCTTTTTGTATTTTACAATACCAATGATATGGAATTTAATTTTACAACAGTTATATACATCCTTCCTTACCCTGGCAAATAGTATAGAACCACCTCCTAGTATGTCACTAATTTTTTACGGAATAAAAAATCCCTAAAATGAAAGAGAACACAGAAAATGACGGGAAAACTACTTAATGTTCAGTTTTCAAACCTATACTGGCAGATAATTGGCAACTTATGATATCAAAAATCAAATCAAAAATAGTACAATACAGTAATATATTGATAAAGAACTGTGCGATACAGTGATGCTCGATGTCAAACTTAACTTTAACTATTTCCTCTTGGATATAATATTTTAAGCAACATAGAGTGTAGGTAAATAGCAAAAGCAACCATTAATTTATTTGATTTACTGCCAACATAAATTTTATTGTGAATACTTGATATTTGCCATCTTATACATGTAGGTCACCCAAATACTAGAATTCCCATCCCATGCAGTTGCTGAATTTTGCGTACAATAAAACATTTCATTTCGACAAATTAAGAAACAGTAATACTAGCCGCTTAAAAATGCCTGAACGCATATTGCATTGCCAAAAATAAGAAAATGACAGAAAAACTACGTAATGCTGTGATAACGGACAAGTTAAGTGAGATAAACTAGTCACATAAGTCAGAACAACAGAGAAAACCCAACTTCCTTAGTTTTTGGTGTTAACCTAAGAAAATGATATACATGCGATGGGACGTATATATAGGGACCACAAGAACAGTGTAATGGGGTAGAACGTTGAGATTACTTCCATAACATAACAGAACATGATAGTTAATAACAGTCAATGGTTCTGTTGTGATTGTGTCTCCTTATGGTTTTGCAAGATAAGTTTAACTACAAACAAAGGTATCTTGATATGTTAGTTCATAGGCTAAATCAGCACTATGTACTATGATATAATAGCTATGAAAATAAAAAGTAAATAGACTGCTATAAAGTAAATTACTAGCGTGACTCTGGCTCGGCTCCCTTCGCTCTTGACATGACATTAGGTGACGTGCCGTGATGTGATAGAAGTAACTCTACTCGGTTGACGTGACTCAAATTTAAATCAGGGCAAGTCGAAAAGAAAAGAACTTGAAAATGTAGTGTGATAGGGATTGTTAGCATATACCTAAAATAAAGTACACACACCTATATAATAGATAGCTCCATGAAATACTTACTGTAGCGAGCCGAAAAGAGAAATAGTTTTCGCATAGTCATGAAAAAGCATAATATAATACACCTAAGTAATGCACTAAGAAAAATAGTATAAATGCAATCTCTGCTCTACCGTAAAATGTATAGCATATAATATAGCCAAAAGGAATATGAGACGGGAGACTAGTTAAGTTAGTACAAGTATAGAAATACAAATGCGAGATGTAAATAAATAAATGTCTAGTAAAGCCTGAAAAGGCAAAAATAAATCCTGCCTTCTATTCTGCATTCATACTCCATCCAATTCCAACCCGGCCGGGTGCATACTTTCTTTTCGTATATTTACCCCTCTCCTTGCTTGGCCGTACTTTTGCTTTACCTTTCGGCATTTGTATGTGACTTGGTGGTTGGTTAGTAGAGAGTGAGGTTTATTTTCCACTATGAAACTCTCCTTTTCATTTCACATAATATAATAATATAACACAACATCACATCAGATTGCAACGAGCTATTTGATATTTGGATATTACACAGCCCAAGTCCCCACATTCCCATCACATCCCAACTAAACGTGCGACTGGAATTTGCTTTCCCCCATTCATTCATTCCTCTACCCAATGTCATTTATCATTCACAACATAAAGTCATCGTCTCTCTTACAAATCGTACCAGAAAAACTACACTATCAACATCAACAACATATAAACTCACATTAAGCACCCTAAATTCCCCGTTTATGTACTATTTTTCTACTCTTTCCCTCATTTTATTTTCGGCACATACACGATTTCATGATAAACTCAAAGAAAACCAACACTAAGAGATAAACTAACAAAATTTTTCTTTTTTCTCCCATTTTGAATGCGTCCTCAAAATCCCACACATATTATAAATGGAGATGGTAAGCATGATTAAAAACCCAATAGAATCGCTGTGATCTATTAGTTTTTGGACAAAAGCAAAAAACGCAAAGTAAATAGAAGCAAGAGAAGACGTGCAAACCTTCTTTTCAGTTTTCATGCGATCACAACCAATTTCATCATCACAGTTTCTCTTTGAAGAAACGATGCGAATAATATTTCCTATGGAATTTTCATTTTCTTCGTAATCGTCGTCATCTTCATCATGTAATCCAGCAGATACACGAAGGACGGGTTTATTATTAGACTTATCTTTTGAGTTTGAACTATTTACTTTGGCTCTGGCTACAATATCCGTTTGGACGATGACAGTTCCATCGGCCGTGTTGACAAGTTCGCCACTGGCCAAATCTAAAGTGACGTCATCGAAGTCGTTGAGAGAAAAGCGATCCTTAGCGCCGATGTAAAACGTAGATAAAAGATGTTTACTCGATTTGAGTTTATTGGCAGTGAGAGGACGATTCGAAGGGCTTTTATCTTTGTCTTTAGTGGTTTTTTGNCGTAAAATGCTCGGCGTTTTAATTTTGGCGCTTTTCTCTTTCTCTCCAGTTGCTTTTACTTGGCCGTCATTTTCCTTTCCGTTTTCAGTCTCCTCAGCCTCAATCTTGTCGATAGCTTTGGGTTTAAACTTACTGTAAGCCTTTTGTTTAGTTTTCGCTTTGACTTTATCTGGATCTTGAGTTGGGTTTTGATTTTCCAAAGGAACTTCCGGTTCTTTGCCAATGGCTACTTTATTCTTTTTCAAACGAAAGGATTTGAAGAGCTTAGGGGCGGACGAGAGTCTTCTGCTTTTATTGCTATCCTCAGGTGTTGAAGTTGTTGTTCTTGTTCCAGGCGATCCCATTTCCTCAGATTCAAAGGGACAAGATCCAGTGACCTCTGAAACAGGTTCAAAACTGTGCATAGTGGCCGCCCTACTTTTCAATCCATTTTTATTATTTGCACTAATGCTTCCTCGTCTTCGCACGGAAACACGTAGTTTTCCATTAGGAGAAGAGCCATTAGAACTGTGAGAGCTTCTAATAGTATCACTGCTGACGTCACTTCCACCACTACCACTTCTCGTCCGCTGAAACCTGCCGATGAAAACCTTCCACTTGTTCCCCCCACTTTTTGTCCTTTTCAATTTGCTCTTATTAGGAGTGGTCGTGAGAGCATTAGACTTTCCATTAGTTTTTACAGCATCTTCCTCAACTTCTTCCAGCTCGATTTCTAAAGCGGCTGAGGAAATACCAGAAGAAGAGCCAGCAGGTGAGCTAGATATTTCCTTATCTTTACTTTTATTCCTGGCCAAATCGCCCATCATGAAAATTCTTCTGGCAGGCTTCTTCGGAGCAGCAAAGATATTAATTTCAGACGAATATTTCTTACTTCTTTTTTCAGACGAATTTTTAGATGGAGAGTTCTCTCTGACATCCGTCGTCGTTCCTCCTGAAGATTTTAGAGCACGTTTAGAAGATGTCCATAGGGAATTGCGCCTACCAGCTTTATTATGACTGCTATTAATTTGGAGGAGCTCATTCCACACTTTTTCCGGCAGAGACAAACTCCTCGGTTTGGATTTCGAGAGGGAGACAGATGAGGACGAGGACTCTGATGAGACAGAACAAGAAGAGCCACTTTGATTTTCTTGTGTGACTCCCTCCGGTTCCCTCTGGTCCACATTTGAACTCCTTCTACACGTCTTCGCAGTCTTATT
The DNA here is from genome assembly GCA_019776505.1 of Tomocerus nigrus. Lineage (NCBI taxonomy): Eukaryota > Metazoa > Arthropoda > Collembola > Entomobryomorpha > Tomoceridae > Tomocerus > Tomocerus nigrus. Next base: position 5,244 of record JABASI010006077.1, read on the forward strand.
ACAATTGATACTACTATTAGTAATCAGCAGTGGCTTGCTAAGTCTTCTGCGTACCGTCGCGAAACTGCTACTCTTACTCGTACTATTATTATTAGTAGTATTATTAGTAACCGACTTTTTCCTTGTTATTACAGCTCCTGCACTCATGTTCATGTTTTGAGTGTCGCAATCACCGTAGACGTCCCCACTTCCACTACGTCGACTACGACTGAGAAGGCAGAGCGGAGTTGTCACATTGCTACCCATAGTCTTACTACTACTACTGCTGGCACTCAGAGTCATAGTCATCATCATGTCGTCATCTCCACTTTTTTTCCTCCTGAATTTCTTATCTTTGAACTTATTAGTCCTTGTCGCTCCTCCACCATTCTTTGTCAACGCAGCATGACTCAAGTGTTGCTGGAGCTGTGTCGATGACAAGGAAGTCAAAGATACGTCATTGGCCGACAACCAGAACCGCTCATCCCGTTCCGGCAAAGGATCCAAATCAAACTCTGTGTCACTGTTATGATTATCAGTGCTACTTCCATGGCCACTGCTGCTACTGCTGCTGTTTGTGCTGCTGGTACTGGGTTTTCTAATTTTAGTCACTCTGGTATTGACATTACCACTTGTACAGCCGCCGCTATTATTATTGGTGGGGAAGGCTCGTTGATATTTCTGGATGATATGGCTATTATGATTATTACGGTTCTCATCAATCATTTTAACTGTAGGCCCTTCCGAGCAACTTGACGCTGTTATTGACGGAGATGTAGGACGAGGAGGTTGAAACTCACACGGAAATCCCTTTTCTCCCTTCCGAAGAAATAATCTGCCGACTCTTTTATTAATATTAGTTGTTGTTGTTCCAGAACTTGCTTCTTTTTCACTGCCACCAGTGCTCGTCGCACTACCGGAAGACAGCCCCCGGCTTATAATGTCAATGTCACTTCGGAAACTGGATCGAGTCCCACTGCCAACACTCACTCCACTGTCATTCCCATGATGCTTCACTAGCCGGGTAGATTGAGGCCGGGGAATTCGGTGCCTATTGTTAATACTTTGAGTTATTGGATTGCTGCCCGAGGCCAATGTCTCATTGTCAGTTGGACAACTTGTTACTAGTTCGTGGACGCTTTCAGGATCTGTTTGGATTGACTCGGCGTAGAATCGCGGAGCTTTAGTCTTCCGATTACCTCCTGACACTTCTCTGACTGAACTTGATTCCGTCTTGTCTGACACTAATGCTGATTCTGAGTTCACTGGGGGTACAACCAAATCTGAGCAATAGTTGTCGTAAAAATTCTCAAGGTAGTACCACCGATCGCAAGAATTCATTGCACTACGTTTACTATTGTCTTCCACAAATGAATCAGTTAAACGTGCAGCTATCTGCTATTTATTACCTTTTTCTTCGTATATCTACTTGCTTCCTACTATTATAATGCTTAACAAAATGATTGTACACATTTTATTCGATCAGACCCGTCGTATGTACAGTACCTACAGATACAGCGCATTGTATTTCATTGCATTCACTCAGCTTACAACTTACAACAATTACAAATAGCAACACAAGCGATAAGCTTGAAAAGGACTGAATCCTTCTTTTGTTTCTGCAACAAGCACATTGACATTTAAAAATACCTAACGACACACTCTGTTTGACATTCTATATCGCCTTCGCGTTCTAAATGGAAACTACATCAAGATAATCTACAACAATGGTTCATAGAGATATTTTGGGAGGTAACCCCGAAAGCACACGGCTTCGAAAAAATACTACAATTTGTCATGCAATTATTGACCTAATGCTAATTGGGATGTTAAAATGCCTGACGCAACACAATTCTGGAAATCTTCCTCAGTTTTGCAATGCTATATGTCTTAATGAAAATGGACTCAGCAAGCTAATCGACTTTAACTATCCCAAATAGATTTTTGAATACCTAATTACTTTTATTTAGGACACCGCATTACATAACAAGTAAATCGAGCTAGAAATCAATTGCGTGGACAAAAAGAGATTTGTACAGTACCTTTGTTGCTGGTTCCCCAATGGGATTGGAATTTCTCGGTTTCAATATAAACCACTCTAAAAACTTCATTTTGGATTGGATCATAAGAGTTCGCACTTGTGTAAAGAAAACTAATGTACCGTTACATTTGACGACAAATCCAATACTAGATTCTTATCATTATTCCTTTCACGAATGAAAGTAGTTTATGTTGGTATCTACGTAGTGTACTAGGTCATAAAAACAAAGTCTAAATGTAGAAAAATCTTCGTAAAACTACATAATAATAGGGTGTTTGACACAATGTTTTTAATTATTAGAACGCAGAAAGAGACGCAAAAATGTTATTTAAAAAGTTAACGACCCTGTTTACGAGTCTGTGAGAGGTGAGTGCTCAGCGGATCTTTGGGCAATAACTATACATGGAAGTATAGAAAAACAAATATTGTCACTAAAGAAGAATGTCTCATTTGATTACAAAACAAGAACTGTTTTTCACTTAAAATTCTTATAAGTAGTACAAAACACTTAAAAGTTTAAAACGCATTTTTTGAACAATGAAGTTATCCTACCAAACTCAATAACCCTACAACGAACAATTTCATGGAAATCATGTCTGTACTGTATGTAACTATTTGAAGTACTCGTCGAAAGTAACAATGCAAGTAGACATACCGTACCCAACAATTTGTTGCTGGAGATAACACACAATAATATGACTAATGAAACTGCGTTGTATGATCCTATGTACTCGTACTGTACTTGGTTATTGAAAAATAGTATGCATAGCTTCGGTTCTAACTTCTGTTTGTGAATACTAATGGGAAATTAGTTTATAGATTAACGAGATTAAAATTTTAACGCAAATATGCAGTGATGTTTTCCCTTTTTGCTTCTATTAGCTCATCATATAAAGGAAAATAAGGTCATAATCAACAAAAAGTGTAAACTTACGCTTTCAGTCTCTGATACAGATACGTAAAATTTCGTAGTGCGAAACGCCTCCTCTTGGATAGGCTCCATTATCAATGACTACACTAATATTGTATGCATCAGCAAAACCCTTTTAATTCTGCGAATGTCTCTTACAGATAACGCAGCAAATGTGTTAAACACACTTCAATCAATTCAATACACATAAGCGTGTGTATTTTATGATATAAATTACTCTTGCTAGGATTTTTTCCTGTCTGTTATATCGCAAATTGTAAATATATAATACGTGAACTCAAATCATACACATTTAGCTTTGATATCGTTATTTGGACGTTGACACCATGTAATTAACGCGATTTCATTTCCATTTCCGTGTTTGCTCTTACATATAGCTCACTGACTCTAAAGAAGTCATTACCTGACCAGTCACACAGCACACAGTAGTATATTATGTATCAAAGGAATTTGCTTCATTTACAGGTGCTTTTCATTCATTTTAAATATGATGTCAACCATGCGATCTAAAATAATGATGCTGTCAGAAGTTCAGTTACATTAGTAGAAATTAATGCACAAATGGCTTCAGTTTTTGCCATTTCTGTAACTCGAGAATACCGCAATATTAATGAAGCTGTTTACTCATTGTACACAAAAGTGAGGCAAAATGTCACCATGCAGGCTACTACAACATTTTCCGCTCATTTCTCAGAAAACATGACTAAGGGACATGGAACATGACGATTATGGTTGACTAGCATTTATTACGCCCAGGAAGCCAACTTTTGAATTGTGACCTACATTTACTACATTAAATAATATCAAAATCAACGGAAAATACAATTAGGTGTCTCCTGTTTATTCTATTTGGATGAAAATTATTTTAGGCACATTTCTAACAGGTATCAGGAGGGTTAAATGTATAATCCATTCTCACAAATAAAATAAAATAAAAAATCCCTTTTGTTTTCGTTTATCTTTAATGCTCCACATTCTTTGATCTATTCTACAATGTGTGTCACTATCTATGTCATAAAGGGAACTTCATTTTGAAGTGTCAATTATAATTTATATTCTTTAATTTGCTAATAACGATAATAATGCTGATTTTCGATTTTTATACTATTGATTTTAAGAAATATGAAGGAACATTCATGTTCAATGTGTTTGATTGAAGTGTAAGTTCAAATCGCAAAAATATAGTTAATGTATTCTCGTATTCTTGGGCATGTTTACCCTAATTTTATGAAATGGTATTAAAGTACATGATTCAGGTACATGTACGCACGTAGCAATATCCAAGGTAAATAGAATTAGTTAGTCACTTTAGTCGAATGTTACATAACATGAATTAAAATAGGTTTACGTAACGGAAACGACGTTGCAACTCTGTTCATTAAATCTTTGTCTGTATACTATAAGGTCCTAGTATTAAAGCAAAGACGCCTTTATAGAAGGAAAAAGAAGTTGAGAAGACTAACAAAGTAGGCTACTTTGTTTACCAAGTAATCTCCTTTCATTTATGTAAATGTAATGCCTACATGACTTGCTTTAGATTTGGAACATAATTCAATTAAATTACATTCAAGCCTCCTGCACCGAGTCTTTGGCTAGAAAAACTGACGTCTAACTTATGTCTTTAATTAACAGGACTGAAATGGACTATTTATTTAAGAAAAGAGAACTAAATATGTCAGTAAATAAATGTCTGCCATTAACATAGCAAGTAGAATGACACAGTCACATAGATGAATAGTTATAGCCGTGCAGCAGCAATATAAAACCATTACAATTCTAGACAAAACAACAAACATAACAGTTGAATCACTCTATTAATATAGAACAAAACCTTAGCAAATGTCCTTAGTTTATACAAATTATAATTAAATACGATAATAGAGCAGAACTGATATATATTCTACACCTAAGTAATCCCCATCTCCATGCTAGAAAACTTCTACGGAATTCTACGAACAACTATAGTACATATGACGTTCTTAATCAAGAATAACTGCATTTAATTTGATACAAAAGAGCTAATTGACAAAGTTAAATTCATTCCAAACTAAAACAATTGTTTTGCAGAGTATTGGAAAACCATTGATCCATTTTTCTCTTCGTGTGTGCAGCAAAGTTCAGTTGAATTCCTCTGAAGTAAAGAAGAAGTCATGAGGCTAGCGATAGCTGATAGCTTTTAAAACTCCGTTGTTGGTTTCATGTCATGCTGCTTGAGTCATTTATCTCAATTTGTCACCACGCTGACATGACATGACATAACTTAGACAAGACAAATACAAAGCTAACAGTAGCACTTGTTTTCTTTGAAACTCAAGCCACGGGCTTGACTCACATCAGTTTAAACCTAAGTTTAACTAAATAAATACTGCAATCAACTCGGATGTTATAAGCACAAACAAACAAAGGCTCTGAGTGAGTGACATGAGCGTTTGAAGACCAAAATAGCAGAGCAAGCAAAACCTCAAAGGCCATAGGGCAATGTATGTGATAGATATGGTAACCTTTACTATAATAATATCATTATCTTGTATTGGAATGATGCAGGTACCTTGTTCTTTTATTGTGCCTACTCATTCTATTGTTTTGACAAAGCAAATCAACTTGATTTACTAGTGTGACTATCTCAAATGCTTTCTGATAAACAAAAGAAAACATCTTGTACGTACAAACATTTTTCTTCGCTTGCTGATTTCCTCCTTATCTGCCTAGATATGAATGCACTTGCTATAGACACACAAATTATAAAAACTAACCTTAAAATATCAGTCATTGGGCTATGATTAATTTTAATTGTCGACTTTAGTCTAATTTAACTTGTCCTTTTGTTGTGTCAGCATCAAATCACTCACACATTAATCGCTAACCAACAAACCAACTAACTGACTGACTTTTATAATGCAAGTCATTTATACAGCTCTTATCTCTATACTACAAGTTCAAAGTTCGTAAGATATAAAAATAAACCACATTTGACGATATGATGATGTGAGACAGAGCAATTATCGGTAATAATTAATAATAACCTACTAAAATACACGTAATCGCTCATTATGATATGGAATCTAGTTTTAAACCATTATTTTGATTTCAACAGCCATATATAGACATGTTTACAAATGGAGTGATGTAAAAATGCATTAAATCATGCAGTTTT
>JABASI010006078.1:0-11347 GCA_019776505.1 Tomocerus nigrus
CTTCTCTTGCATCTATGTAATCTGGTACAGCAGCAGCAGACTTGTTGAACTTGAAAAACTCTTTGTTCAAAGGTTTTGGTGTGTTTGCAGGATCTTTCAATTCATAAATCAGGTAGCCAATGGTAAGAAAATCTTTTCCTAGTTTTCTTCGATTTTTTTGCATCAGGGCAATAATTAGTGTACACTGATCATCGTCATCTTGTTCGTCAGGATCTTTCAATTCAACAATGTATTGAGGATTCAGAGCAAAAGTGTCTATAAAATTCCGACAACCACCAGCAGTCACCCCTTTGATCCATGCTCCGTCAAATGCATTCATCACCCAGCGTTTTCGCTTGATTTGTTTTGCTCCAGGATTTTGTTTAGCCTCTTCAAGTTCATCGAGAATATCAGGACCTAAGTTGCAAATATCCAACTGCTGAAAGTATTTTGTGAAATCTTCGTAGCACATCCAGAATTCTAAAACATAAAAAACGACAAATCAATAATCATAATTTCAGTTTCAAAAACATTTTAATTTCAACTCTGATCATTGAATATTTCCACCTCCATCAGCCTCAGTTTTTAATTCGAAATCCTTTTTCATGTCGTCCTTTATTTCTTTCCATTCCTTAGACCCGTCACTCCAAGCTCCTTTCCACTCTTTCTCATTTCCCCACGGATTCCTTATTCGAACCAATTGTGTCTTTGTTTTCTTCTTAAGCTCCACTATTTTGATGTCAGTAATTGAATAGGCATGACCTTTTATAAGTCCCATAGGACCTTCTGCCTCGATCTCTGAATCATCAGCGTCAATAGAGCATCCCATGAAAGAAGATCTCTCATGAGCTTTGGCCATTATTTGAAAGAGATTCTTTTGCGAATTTTCAACTGGACACATTTCAGTAATCCCTCCTAAATAAATGCATCATCATGAAAAATAAAAAAATAGAAACGAAAATATAAATATAGGCAATCCACTGAAAACCAGTTCATGACAGGAATAGTACAAAGTTCACCTGTAAAATCTTCCAGCGCTTCCGAGACATTTCCTCCTGTCAGAGCTTCGTATGAACCATGAAGTTTTGCATAAGCCTACACAGGTTAAATATTTAGCTTTACTTAAGTTTAAATATAGTTTATGGTTATTTTTGAAATAACCTTTTCCATAAGAGCACTCCAAAATTCATTTTTCTCAACAGAGCGCATAAAAATCAATCTTCCATCTCTGGTAGGCAGGAAATCATCAATAACCACATCGACCTAGAAATAGATATATCTGTAGGTCTGTAGTTTTACTTGATCAATGGTTTAATTATATATTACTTATTACTACAGACTTACAAAGCAATTGCATTTGGAATAATTATCTAAAATATCCCTTATAGTTTATAATTTTATTACGTAGAGAAATAAATCAACGCAATCATCACACTAAATCCCAACAATAAAAACTTTTAGCATTTACCCACTTCCCGAATTTCCAGAAGCGAAAATGAAAGACTCCAGCATAATTTTCAACAAAACTGTTATCTTCCGGTACAATTAAATGAAACAAATTGGTGTTCATCGTCAGATTGGCAACTGCAGCCAAAAGCCAACAATTTCCAAGTTCCCCTTGTCTTACATCAAATCTACTAGCACCACCGACAAAAAATCGAGCTTCAGGATCAATATCTTTCGGTCGCTTCCATTCTATTGGCTTTTTCATTGCTTTGTTTTTAAACACAGAAGTGTCTAAAGCTGGAAATTCCGTGTCTTCAAAAAGAGTCTTCTTCGAAACGCATTGCTTTTTGATCTTCTGGTAATCTTGAGCTGGAACTCCAGCGGTTTTCGTTTTATAACCACTTCCTCGCTCTCCAAATCTGTACACCAATATCCCCGATGGAAGTTTGTACGGCATTTTCCTGACTTCTTACTCGTGGCTGAAATATTTGATTTAAAAAAAAATTTGGCGTTTCCAATTCAATCTGATTCTGCTACTTTTACCAACAAAACTTGACACCAGTACTGGGAAAGATTTTAAGGGTTTTACAAAGTTTAAGTGACTTGTTAAGAGTTTTAATTTTCTTTGTTAAGATTTAAGTATTTTAAAGAAAACTTCGAGAGTTTGGAGATGAATTGTAAAGCTTTCTCTCTTCAATGAAGCCTACGACTGACTGGGAAGAAAATCTGAAACATCTTTCGTAAGTTAATCTTGAAGTTAATTAAAAATTGAGACAATTAAGAGAGTACAGCATAGAAGATACCCATTTGTGTGTAGCATTCGGCACGGTCGAAAAACTATTTGCGAAAAAATGTTGACGAGGGATATTCTAGCATAGCATTAAGAAGCATGAGAAGTTCAATGCCAAAAGTGTATCCGTGTAACAATAACTGGAAAAGAGTTTCTGTAGGTGATATTATTTATTTATAGCGGCTCATCCGTTTTCATGCAAATGAAATAAATAGGGAAGAGCAATGGGCATATCAAAGCTGCCATCAATTAGACGTGCTTCGCGTCACTGTCATTTCAATTAGACTGAAGCTCGGAATTAAATGCTCTGATTCTTTCCTTTGGACAGTTTCCAGTCGGTCGGATATGTTTTCAATTAACTGTGTAAGAATGCCCACCTCGAGTTGAGCCCTTGAGTATGTTCAACGTGCATAATATTATCTCCGTTAGTAGAAGGTATGCACCTTCGGTCCGTATGCAACAATAACCATGCAATGGAAAGAATTAATGGCATAAACAGCCCATTAACAATGTGATCAATTAATTTGTGACGGATAGAAATCATGAAATGTTAAAGAGAAAGTTAGCATTGCTTGTGCCACACTGAAACGAAAGGCGTTTTGTTTCTTTGCCATTATCATCATTGCACTTCCAGAGCTTCTTTCTTATTTCTTAGACTTCTATCCTGCCTCTTCTGTCTTCAGAGAAGAAGGAAGGTCATCAGTAAATGTGCAACTGTAAACATGAATTACTTATGTACTTTTTTCAAGATTGTCTATCTAAGATATTAGATTACGCGTGACCTTTCCAATCTTCATTTAGAGCTTCCAATGAAAACGTATCGCATGTTCACATATTTAAAAGGCAGCATAGCCATTATCTGTAATTTGCTTCAGATCCCACAAATGGATTCTATCAGAAAAAAGTCTTTCCGAATGTGATGTTCATTTTAATGGCATAGGCTGAAGTTGTGCATGTGAACGCTATTTAAATGTCTTTGATCAAATTTTGACTCCGAATTTTTGACTGTAGGAAGCTTTAATCTGAATAGATTTACGGTGTAACTTTGGCACTACTACTAAGACGGCTTTCTTTGAATGAAAAATTCTTGGATCCTCGTCTTTGACATTGACAGTTTTGATAGTACGCAGTGGAAAAATCTCGTCTTCGGGGTGCAGATATTCCGGAAATGACTACGCATATCTATCCTTTTACTATGTAGCTATTATAAATTAACATTGCAATTTCGGTGCCTGAATGTACATTAAATTTCACCTATAATAATACATTACAAATGTACTTGTACATAGGTCCAAACTCTTTCTACAATTTACTTTCGAAAAATTTTGCTATTTCTTATTCTGTGTAGTCGTAATTATAACTAACAATACCGCCATTTGGTGGTCTAGGTATACCTATATATATATCGTAACGTTACTGCCGTAAATTTATCAATACAATCCCGGTTTACAGAATCCACGTTTCCTATTTCAAAATCACGATGGGATAGCCCATGTAGCATGTTTACATGTCCGAAGTCCGAGGAAATTTTAAGTGCCAGAGTTTACAAATCAAACAATGGTCAAACATGATAATAATATCCCTTTAGTATGCAAAATAAAATGGCCAAGCATTTTATACCTTTTTACTGAACGCTATTATAATACGTAGAAGAGTTGTAGAATTATTTTTCGAGATACGTTTATTACTTTCTACATATAACATTATTATTATTACGATTCTACGAGGTAGCATAATATTATGGAGAGATGAATGCCGGAAACGAATTATTTTTTATTCTAACAAATAAATGGCACTCATTACATTACACAATTCCACCACCGCAAATCCACTAGACATGACTTCTCTATTGTGTTTATTTTTACCTGAATTCGCAGTGGGAGACAAAAATAGAGAACAGTAAGTCCTAAAACGGCAATAAATGGGTGAAGTTGGCAAATAGAGATGAAAGAGAAAGTTTGGCTTATTATAAGGTTTGACTTTTGCTGTGTGCTGTCCCCGTATCTTCCAATCAATAAAGCCCAAATATTATTAGCATTATTGGAAACTAATGTGCTTTACTAATCTAATTTTTTGATCTCAAGCAAATTAAATTACGGGTAGGTAAAACATGAGACGATATTCAACACACATATTAATTATTTTATTTATTATTTGCACTAACTATATAGAAATGAAACTTTTGTCAAATAATACAACAAAGTGTGTTGGTCAAGTTGGTGAAAGGTCAGTGAAAATTTTGTACGGAATTTGCACAGTGAAAGAGAAAGACGGGTGAAAGCTACCCACTATCTAATCAATTTCTGGGGTCAATGGACGGTAAGCAAATATATTTACGTCATTATACATTTATACATAAATAGTCTGATCTTTGATTAGCAACATCCAATTTACTCCTGCTGTTTTGTGTATTCTTAGCAATACTGTTAATTATCGATTGTTACTTCTTCATGTTTACCACATTTAAAATTAATGTACTGGACAAGTATGGTAAATTGATTGAAATGTGGAACAGTGTCAATTTTCGAAACAAATGGCTCCAAATAGGATGATTGAACACTCGCTCTGGCCTTTATACTTATTCTGAAATCTACGGTGTTTCTCAGATTTGTGACATTTGTAATTTTAAGTTGCCAAAGACCTGAGTAACTCTTTACACGTCTCTCTACAGTAGGTACACGTACACCTCTTTTACTAGAGTTAACTAGATAAAGTAAAAGCCCATTATGAACCTAACATTAGGCTCTTGAATTAGTTTCAACGGAAGCAACAAAATTACTTAGAAATAATTAGAAATTCATGTACTAGAGACATGAAAAGAAAGTTCTCTGCATTGAACTACTCTTATACATTGCTACCTATATTAAGATAGTCTATCTCCACACGTGTGCATCAACCAACTTAAAAATATATATTTATCTTAATCGTTACACATCACTTGCCGTATATGTTCCGTGAATTGAAATACACTTCCTTTGTGGTTATCTTATTATCAGTAATTATTTGGTATTTAATATTCGTCAACAAATATTTATAGTACACCTACACTTAACCTTCATAGAGGCTCATTCATTACATGAAAATTGGATTTGAGTTTAGAAATTGAAAGAAGGGAAACAGCAGGTGAGAGTGTGACAGTAAATAGCATCATGATTTGTTACGTATGATTCGTGGTGTACTGCGTACTCTTCAATTTCATAGGCATGCAGTTATTAAAGCTATTTTAGCTAGCATAGTGGATTTGAATTTTGCATGACTTACATGTGATCAAATTAGACACATTTAATAATGTTTATAGCATGTAGTAAAAGCTAAATAGAATGTAATAGTTAGTAGGGCTTAAATAATTAGGCTGTACAAGTAAATTACCTGTTTTTACATGATGTTTGCATATTTTGAGAAAATAGACTACATGATGACAGCCTTGAAGCAATCCATTAGTAATACGATTCTTCACATTTTTCCTGAATGAATCACAAATGTCTGGCAGAATGGAAATAAGAAGCAGGTGCTACATACAATCATTTGTTGTGCAAACATTCTCTCATGAAAAAGGAATGCGAATTGCCTTGTCCTAGGCTTCACTTTTATCTGTAACAGCTCAGTCTTTCGACCTCTCGACATTTGTCTACCATATGCATACTTTGCAGTAGCTTGCAACATTAGCTGCAGATGTTTTGATGTATTATCTCAAGCTTAACAAAAAACTTAATGTCATTAAGTACGAATTCTGGCTGTTGTTCATCTTTTACTCTAATAACCCCGTTTATAACTCCTATACGAATATGCGACTAACTTGGCAATGCCAATTTTACTGTTTATATTTTCACCAACTGAACATTTGGGACACAGAAAGCAAATATTATTATAGACACTTTATGAGTAGATTTCATTGCAAAACATTATTGAATGGTTTTTCCGGAAGAACCAGTAACTATATTTATTTCATTTAGTTAGTTTTATTGAGAGTTACAACAAAATAATAGAACAGTTACAGATCACAGTTCAGAGAGACTATATGTAAATATTTACACAAAAAATTGGGAATGAAATATCATAGGATTTATGTATGTAGGGAGCATTTTAATATTTGCATTAATTCAAATAATTTCTAATAGTTGCAACCACATTATAATATGGTTATCTTGAAGATGCCGTTTTCCCATTATTATAAGGTAGGTGTTAGAATTTCCCTTATGTCTTTGTCATTTGGATAATTATCGACTTTGTGTCACTTACCTGTATATATTATGCACATAATCAAAAGCTTGCAGGTGAATGAGAGTTTGCTCATTTGCTCTCTTCTTTGTTTGTACAATTCAAATGATTAATCTCGTATGTGTGCATATCATTTATTCTTTACAGGAAACAGGAAGCCATTTTTTGACATTTCAGTATATAAATCGCCTTTTTTCATAGATTATGAAAAATTATAATATTCTTAATTTAAATGAGCCATTCGGTATTCTACTGTTGCTGCTGATCCAATTTCCACAAATATGCCAATTTTTTAACCTCTTTGATCTTTTTTCGAAATACACTCAAATGCATTCAGATTTTGTTATTTGGAATTCATTAAGTTATCTGGACTTATCAGGTAACCTATGTCTGTATTTCATTAAATTATGACGCAATGTAGCAACTTGATTAGTAATCTTAATATGGATTCTGTGTAAATAATTTTTATAGATGTTCTTCCAAAGCATTCCCAATTATCTTTTGTAGGGGACAACTCAGATGCTAATTTTAGAGACTTGACCAATCACATGCAGAATAATTTTCATGAGAAAATAACTGTTCTTATTTTCCTGAATACCTCCATAGTTGAAATTGAGTCAAATATAGCAGAGGTGGGTCAGATGACAAATTCCGAGCTGTATTTTCTCACACGTCTACAGACGATGTGTGTAATAATAATACTCATATTTCATGTGTCTAATTATAGCCTTTTGCTAACAGGTTGGACTAAAGGATCAACAAAATCCATTTAAATTCGATTTTGAAACAAACTCAAGTTCCAGAGTGTCATATTTTCTGTTTTGGCAAGATACAAATTCAGATAATTTGTACGAGAATACGCTATTGAAAAAGTGGTCAAGAAAATTTAGTTTGGCGAGTGATGTCTACATAGTTCGCTTGGGAAATATTAAATTCCATGATTCAACACATAAGCTCTTTGCATCTCCTATAGATATCTTTGAGTTGTATTCGATTCGTGAAGTGTCTATACTTCAAAAAGTGACTACAGTTTTTAATATTTCAAACACATATTCAAATGCCAATTTTCTGGCTGGTGGGAATGACTTCTTAGATTTAAAAATATTGAATAAAGTTTCCAGAAGAAAAAATTTTTACTTTACAAAAGTTATTGCTGTATCACAGGTGAAAAGGGAAAACTTTGATCTTCAAATGAAAGGATAGAAAATAAATTTAGCTTTTATTCATTAATTGAAGGGATTTTTACTATTTTTAGCCTGGTGAATCAAATCGTATTGTGATGACAGAAAATGAAAATGGTACAGCCACTCTCATAAAAGGCCATGAAGTTGAGGAGTATAGATTTCTTCGCGACTATTTCAATTTTTCGTAAGCATGATGTGCTAATTAAGTAAATTAATTACATATTTAATAAAATAATATGTGTTCAAATAATCTCCTTGATCAATTAAATATCGTTTACTTTACATAAAGTTGTTTTATCTTTGCCACAGAGAGTATGCGGTAAACAGTAGCGGATGGGCTTATGCCAATGACAAGGGGGAATTAATGGGAATGGCAGCTCAAGTAATAAAAAATGAAGCTGACATTGGAATTACAAATTCAGAACTCTTAGAGAGTTTTTTAAAAGACTTAATTTTCCTCCATCCTACTTACTTTTCCACGTAAGTCTCAGTTACCACAATAACCAAAGGAAATTCTGGCACCACAGACTTAGTTTTAACAAGTGACCATTGAGGAACTGCAATTAAAAAATTGGTCTCCTCTTGCTTGCCCACACTTTATTGTATAAATAAGTGTCCTAGATTAAAAATCTTATACTAAAGTATGTGTAAATCATTTTAACCCATTTTTCTTTAATTTCTTTGCATTAGAATGAGATGTTTCTTCGTACAACCACCATCGGGCTCAATTCGAGACATTTTCCTGCAACCTTTCACTCTTAATTTATGGCTAGCTATGTTTACAACGTGGGCAGGAATTGTTCTAACAATGATTTTATTATTAAAGATAATCCATGCAAAGCTTCATAAATTATATGAATTTGAAAACTCTCTTTTGCAAGAGGTATGGTTATGGGCTTCCGGATCCGCCTGTCAACAAGGTCATTGTCTACCTGGTTCTAATTCTGCATGGATGATATATATAAATTAAATAGAAAATTAGCAACTGTGTATATGGAGATGTTTTACAGGGTGGTATTTCTCTCCTGAGTCAACTCCTGCGAAAATTGTTTTAATTTCCGGCAGCACTATGAGTTGCATTCTAGTCACAGCTTATTCTGCTACTTTGGTTGCAATTCTTTCGGTGAAGGTGTATCCTGTCAAGTCTCTTGATGACTTAATCAATCAAAAGTTCACTATTTACAGGGGAAACGAAATTTACAGCACAACGTACATTTTAAATGTAATGCAAAAACGCAAATGTATTAATTCAAAAAATAAATCAACTCAACTTCGTTGGTTTCAACGATCACCTGGCCTTAATATCCTTTAATTAACTCTCCAGGAATTAGTTAGCAGAGGAAAAATGCGAGAGGAAAAATCTATATCTTCTGAAGACGCGGTTGACAAAATTTTGACATCAAAATTTGCGCTTTTAGGAATTTATGATGTTTTCCATCCAGCTGCAAGACAAAAAATATCAGATAAAACCATATGCTCTGTTTTGTCTCAGATTCCTGTTAATTGGAGACCTATCACAGCAGCAATGTTTCTTCCCAAATATTCAGAATACAAAGAGTACTTTAATTATGTGTAAGATCATTTTAGTTACATCCAAATATTTATAACTGATATCCTCCTCCTAATTGCTGTCCCTATTCTTAGTGAAATTTTAATTTTTGAATCTAATACACAGATTGGTTAAAATGCATGAAAGGGGGAATCGCTTTCGGCTGCTAAGTATTTACATGAGGGATTCCAGTGTACTTTGTGAGCAACATCAAGATTACAGTTTTCAGACCAATGAAGAACTTGAATTGAACGATGTGTTTACATCTATAGCTATTATGCTAACGGGAATAATAATAAGTATTGTAACATTCATTGCGGAACGATTGTTTTCTTTGTCGGTCCAAAAATCATGGCAGTCTGTTTAAGCAGCTGAAATATGTCTTTTCCATATCTGAAAGAAGCTGTCATGAATTACCAATGCAAATCAAAATTAAAAATGTTTTCTATGGACATTAATGTGAATACATCTTTCCCTTTAAGACATTTCTAACAAAGTTCATGTTCAGGAATCAGGATGATAGGAAGAATCAATGAACCAATTGATACGTGACTGTTAATCTTTAATCTTTGTACATCTAATGTTGTTGATATGCATAGTCATACTAAAAATCTAAAATCTATTTTATTTGTGATTTTCTCTGGGCATATGAACTGTGCTAATGAATAAGCAATTTGTGTATGACGTAAACTATATGTCATTTTGACAGATGGATCAAAAACAATGTTTAATTCAATTAAAAAGACAGATGCTTGTTATAAAAGGAGATTGAAACGTAGGAAGGTGTATGACTTTTGTCGGCACCTTTACGAATTACATTTACAGAATAAAAAAGATACAATTTATCATTTTCAACATACAATTAAAGGATTTAAAATGCCCAAACTCGTTTTTAGTTCATTAATTATAGTTTGGACAATCACTTTCGCAACAGTAGTAGAGTCCCAAACTGATCATCAGAAAGCACCTGGACAAGGCAGGCCAGAACGTGGAGATTTCATTGATTTACGTCCCGAAAGATATGGGCTCAGATGTATGTAAAATATTTTAGTGTGTCCATGCTTTGTACATCAGGGTTGACATGTCTTTTTTTCATTTTGGAATTGGATATGTGAGAGTCACATCAGTTTAATGCACATAGTTTTATTGAACAGTAAATTATCAGGCTGTATTTTTCTCAGTGGTCCGTGGTCGCTGCTCCCTTGGATGGCATACTCTTCCTACAAACACCGAAGTATGCTATTATTATTGTTTCTTCGGTTTAGGAAATTTATGTGCCCCTGCTCCTATTACAATTACTACAAATACAAGTGAGTTATTACGAAATACGATTTAGTACCTAAGTAAGCACCTATTATATACCTATAGTGGATATATTATTATGATCTTGAACAAAATTATTTCACTGTATATTTAATATGAATAATTTCAGCTTCTACACCCACTGGCTGGTTCCTTAAAAGTAGTACAACTGTGTCAGCTGCTACTTCTTCTGCCACAGGATCGACAGCGAGTACTACAAGTGTCACATCTTCCCCTTCTATCATTCAATCGTTGCTTGCACTCCGACTGTTTTGACTGGTACCCTCACCACCATTATTTCAGCTGGATAATAAGCGATCACACGTATAATTTGTACGAAATGCCTTAAAAATAATTATCATGTCCATTTACCACAATAACTAAGTAATATACTATATCTATATAATATAATATAATATTATCCATATTACAGGGTGGTCAATTTATAATACACGAGTGTTTGACCTCTAATCGTTTTTGAACGGGTAACCCGATTTTAATGAGATTTACATCACCGAGAAGCGAATGAAATTCAGTGCTAGAAATGGTAATAGTATGGTTAGTAGCATCGGAAACTAAAATCGGCTATCAAGAAAATAAAAATGAGAAAATCTTTTCTGCGATTCTTTGCCTTACCCAAGGCGTTTCCATAGGGAGATTCTGAGGGGTGACCTCAAAATCTCCATAGAAACGCCTTGGCCTTACCTCACTTTTTCCTAAAGGCCTGTTTTCTTATGTGGCCATTTTTAACACTCGCCTATTATAAATTGACCACCCTAAAGGCTAGTACTCACTTCAAAATTTTCACGGTGACTATTCCGCGCACAATATTATGCTGACATTTCGATCGGCTAAATTTTAGCTGAAGCGAAGGGGGTG
>JABASI010006079.1:0-11346 GCA_019776505.1 Tomocerus nigrus
TAGACTTTTGTTTTTGTGACACTAGTTGATTTTCTAGCTCTGCTTCTTCTTCATTCGAAATTGTGTTTTCTGAATTAGTAAGGACAGGTTTAGGAGAAATGGCATTCTGTTCAGGAGTGGAAATAGACGGTCTGACAGGTACTTGACGAGGTTTGACAATCACTGGGAAGGAAGGTTCTTCAGGAAAGGATACTTGATTTGCGGTGGAACTATTTTTAGAATGAGAATTAGTGAACAAATACCTATTCGAACTGTCTACTGTGTCTACCAAAGTGTTGTCATTAAAGATATTAGTCGTTTCATCAAAATCGTCCTTACAACTGTCTGTAAGATCTGTGTTATCAGAAATAAGACTTAAATTATCGGTAGATTGGGCGTGAGCCTGGAGCTTACCATACTTTTCTTTTTCTGTTGTCGGGAGACTGTTTTCATCCTTTGACAAATTAGCGGCAGTGTTGGGAGCAGACTTTGACGCTTCGAAAGCCGGTTTAGCTGTGGTAATTGCAGTGTTTGGTCGTGAACGCTGTTTGTGGCTTGTGTTGTTAGCACTAAGTGCACTGTATGGACTCTTATTCGTCTTATTCATCTTCTCAGAAAATTTATTCAAGACATTTGTGTTCGAGTCCATATTTGTTCGGACGATATCTGCCAACAGTGCGTTTGCCACCCCGGAATTTTTTATCAAGTTATTCAGCAGTTTTCCATTTTTCACCGAGTTCTGAGTATATTTCGATGATATATCCGAGTAGAGCGCTTTAGAACGTTTGGCCGAGGTCGTTGTGACAATTTTCTTATTGTTTGACGATGGACCCTGCTGTCCTTGCCCTTTCGGAGCATTTGGCTTCGTAGATGTCGATGCCGCATTTCTGCTGTTCGTTATAATAGACTGTGCACGATGTGTTAATGAGGAATTTCCTGACGCATCCACTGTAAATCCAGGAATGAATTTGGATGGCTGCCCAGTAATCGTCGTCGCATCAATTGACTCGTTATTATTATTTGTCTGAATCTTCCTCACAGTCACGATCGAACCGGCTTCAATCATCTTCTCTTGCTTTCCATTTGAATTTCTTCCTCGAAAGTTATTCGGCTGATTTGATGACAGAAGAGAACCGTTGTAAGGATGGACATCATTGGCCCTGAGTCGATACACCAAATCGTTGAACGTCAGTCCATTTTCAAATTCAGTTCTGTGAGGTGCGGGCTTTTGAGGGCGAGCAGGAGACGCAGAGCTGAGCGAAGACTTTCTGTTGCCAAACTTTGTCATGATGCTGAAAGGAATCGTAATTCACGAAATATATGTAGCGAAAACAAGATTAGATTTGGGCCCCTTTTACTACTATATACGAAAGCATCGTTTACTTTGTATGAAAATCGATTACACTTTTATGTATTGTCAAGGGAAGTGTATATAGAACGTGTATACAGATATGTACCTTGGCCAATCAATGTCACGACTTAGTTTTGTTCCGGATATAATCAGATCGTGTCCAGTGAATTGTTGAGTCATCGGTATCATATTTTGCTTGTAGATCAGCTCGAACATTCCAGTATCCGCATTTTTGTCTTCCTTTCGATCCAAGACCACTTAAATGACAAAGAGAAAATTATATCTCCATAGACGGAGGTATCTTTGATGTAATGCGTTTTAGAATTCAAGGTTAATAATTCCCTATTAAGCGGATAAAAGTGTTCGGAAGTGTTAGAAACCTTTAATGGTATCTTCTAAACATTGGGCACACATTCGAGCAGTGACACTAGTGCTGGCAGCCATACAAGGACAGGAATTAATCTCGATTAGCCAAGGTCTCAAGTCTTCTGAAAGCATGAAGTCAGCACCGTAAAGCTCAAAGCAAAATTTTCGCGGCTCTACCGTCTCTTGGGATGCTAGCAACACTCCCATGATCGATTGTTTCATTCCGTGATAAATATTGTTCCACTCCTAGTCAAAAAAATCGAATTTACAGTAACATGAACTGAATTGAAGGGGAAGAAAATAAATTTTACAAGTGCGACTTACATCCATTTTCCCTAAGGTTTTAAGATGTGCCTGAAAAGTATAACAGTCCCACATATTCTCATCAGGTAGCTGTGAATCTCTGAGTTCTGAATTTTGGTAGCGACACTGAACGGCATTATTGCATAAATGAACACTTTCGTGAAAGTCTTCGAGACTGAATGGCTTCGTGCAGAAACGGACATAACTTTCCCTAAAATAGTTGAAAAGAAAATGTGAGGAGTGAAAGTTGTGAAAGGAGAAAGTTTTCTTTCAAAATAAATAACTCACTTGTAGAACCAAACGGTGAGCGGACTCCAGTCTGTAATAATAAACCATTGCCTGATGTCAAATTTCGTTTTATAAATAAGCATCGGTCTCTCGATGTATTTCTGGACGACCCAATTGGTATCCCTGAAGTTATTATGTGACAATAGTTCCATGATTTTCTCCAAACTGTTCATAACGACAATTCCTTTGCCACGAGATCTCGCACCCGGCTTGCAGATCCAAATATTCTTGATGCCATCGACCTGCAGTTGAGGCCAGTACGGGGCAACTCGTTGTAGAGCACGTTTTGCTGCTTCGTATTTGTGCTGTAGGGAAGAAAACGGGATGAAATGAGGGAAATCCATTCTTATTTTGCTATGTACTGTATTTTGTGTACAGATGGAAGAAAGATAATAATGTTAAGAAGATATACCTTAGCTGAATCTACGATGCTATCTGCTCGAAGTTTAGAAGCTCCTTTTTGAACGACAGTAGTGTACTGAGAGAGGAATACATCCCAATGCTGCGCCATGAAAGCCGGAGACAAAAGCCAGTCAATATCTTCATGCCGGCGCATCCGAATGTAGTTGTTGACTTGCCTCACAGCGAAATCAACAGACAGAATCGTAATTTTGCTAGCAGGATCGGAAATACCCTTTTCCCCTTCTTCCTCATAGGTTTGCACGAGCCACTTCAAATAGCCCAAACAAGCACTCATACGATAGTCATCGACAAATGCCGTTTTCTCTTCTTCAAGACAAAGACGATAACATCGCGGAAAGAAAGTATCCGCAATCCCAGCCTCGCTAAACCAATGAAGGTTTTGCATGCACGCTGCCAGTCCAACCTAATTCCAGCCAAATTAATCTAATTAATTACAAACCCACATACTCGGCATTGGCTACCGATAAAACATAGCACGATTGGAATTTCTTTGAATGCTCTCAATTAGATAAATTCTCGTAATGTAGTAATCTAATTCCGCCTGGCTAAATAAGTAGGTTAACTTTTAACAATAGAAGAAAAGCGTGAAACAGAACACAGCTGACGTAGCTTTGATTAGTTTCCTAACCTTGGTGGTGAAAAATGCTTTTGGGAAGCGATTTACTATTTGTTCTTTTTGTAACATCTTCCAATCGATACCGTCACGACGTATCACCCAAACGAAGTCTGGTGTATAGTCACGTAACATCCGAGCCAGCCATGCCTGATCCGATTCGTCCTCAACTTTATTAATGTCCGAATCTGCAATAATAGTCAGTCATTCAATTCCCATCAATGATCATTCATTACTAAACTTAAATAAAAGTTAACAGCTAGAGCTAAAAAGGAATTTTCTAGGTAGCTACTCTAATTTTCACACCTCGATTGAGACAGAATGAAATGGGACGAGGTACAATGTCAATAAGATATACAAAAGCAAAATATCGATTATAAAATGATCCATTTAACTCTAGCAACACTCTGAATAGGAAGAGAAAGAAGAGGAGAAAGCATCAACAGGTTTTTCCTATTAGTTATAGTTATTATGTTATGACATGAGCAGTGTGATTGGTGAAAATCATTCCGTTTATGTTCCAAATACATTTACAAAGGACAAAAGTAAGGAAAAGCTTTTCTTCTTTTCTTGCAAAATACTAACTAGACCATTCCAGGCAAGGAATGCGAATGTTGAATGTAAATGTCACTAGGTTATTGGATCAAGATAGAAATTATGTATAAAGTCGAGCCATAGGTATATTAGTTTCAAAGTAATCTGCTCAGAGTTTTATGAATGGATGTTTTTAAGAGCTTCGTTCGCTATCAACTGACTGAGATGTTGATTTTAGACACGAGAGTATGGTTTCCAAATGGACAGAGATAGTCAGTGCCTACTAGTGCTATGTAAAGGGTTAATGGCTATTGATGTCTCATCGCCCGCAGGTACCAGTCACAACTTTTTGAAGTTTGCATTAGCTTAGATATGCTGGCTTGGCTACTCGTCATTCCGTTGTCGGTTTTGCGTGTGACCCATTTTCCTATGTTCTGGGGTGATAAGATGATAGTGATGACTACTGGAAGGCTACATCTAAACTACACACCATCACACATTGATATAGAACGATAGCTGAAAAGCACATCAACTCCTCACCAGAACAAACGAGGCCATTATATTACATGGAAAATAGAAGGCAATGCTGTATTTATCTATTATTGTTCTCTATATAGGTAAGTAAAATAATCTTTTTCCACTGGCTACTTTTTTTCTGCTTTCACTTGGGCGTTTTTCCTCGACTATGGTTTGATTGCCCTATCGATTCTTCAACGAAATCAAAATTCTATACTTGTGCCACGAGTAGTAATTCTTTTACAATCAACATCGCAAAGACAGTCGTAAAAACTTTTTTCTATTATTGTGAGCATTCATTCATGCATATGAATGAATGCATTAACTGCGAAACTTTTTCTTTGATTTCACTGAGGAAATGGAAAATTAAAGTTGTTTGATCGTCTTATGAATGGATATTTTCTGCCATAACCCTGGGAAATGGTATATAATCTAGTAGATTTTTCTGCTTCAGAACTAATCTTATTATTATTCACCATGCATTCAAAGAAAAAAGGTTCAATGGCCAGAGGATTTTGGTAGTTTCTTCAGATTCTCAGACTTTGTGATTAAATTCGGATTGAAGTGCCATAATAATTGCAAAAATTACGCGATGAAATTTTTAATATTTCTTAGCTTACGTAAGTTATTGCCGGGAACTGACGGACGAGCATTTGTATTACTTAGTTTCTCAATCCATCCACGCCTCTTTAGTGCATTTCTGACAGCAGGATAAACTCCAACTACAGAATAGACTTTACGTTCCTGCAACACAGAAAAAGAAATACAATCATAAATCCAAGTCAAAGAGATTAAGTTACAGTAAAATTTTTATTTCCTTTACACTCACTCTTATTGCTCGTTCTGCGTTAGCTCTAAAGTTTCGGTTTGCTGTCAGACCTATAACAGATTTTGCAAGAGATGTGCGGACGGACGTGTTAACAGTGCCTTGTCTAGGAAGGTTTATACTTTTCACTGGTGAGCTAAACACAGACGAATTTCCAGAACTCGAGCGAAAACTAGTAGCTTTTGATGCGTTCTTATTCCCAATTTTCAAAGAGGAGCCTGGAGAATTGTGGTTGTTACCCGCTGTCGGTACTCCATTCTGACCTAAATGATATTAACAGAGAATCTAATAGAATTGAGACATATGTTTTTATTGGGCTACCTATTCATAAGTAGGATATGTTCCTTCATAATAAGAGTCGGTAGGTTTTCATCGAGTACGAACCCTGAACAGAATTTCCGGAAGGAGCAGCAGGGCCACTTTCATTGTTCCCGGCTGCGGCTCCCGTAATATTGTTGTTTACAGATTGGATTGACTGTTTTGTATTCGCTGATAGTTTTGCAGATGCTGCCTTCAGGTTTTCTTTTCTGTCCATGATAGCTCAACCAATTTTTCCGCTTTTATATACTTTAAAATTTTGACTGTAAAAAGATGTGAGGACAAGGGGGCTGCCGGCTGGAGAATGCAGCAAAAATTTTGAAACTAAAAATTTGGATATTCCCTGTCCATAGAAGAGGAGAATATTTTTATTTTCAAGTGACTGATACTGATTGATCCATGACTGTTGATGATGAGGAATTTGACCGCATTTCCATTTTCAACAAATTCATCTTCACATTTGGCTATTTTGTATTATCTGCAAAGTTGGAAAATGTTGATATGGTAATAATAATTCAAATAATTTTGGTAACCTTTTCGTATTTATCACACGTTTCTCTGTAGATTATTCGAAAACTGTAAAATGAGAGTGGCAAGGTGAAAATCAGAAATTGAAAACGGTAAATGACGCGTGATAATGCATACATGTCTACTCAACTTGCTTTGTGGTTTAACTTTTCTCAAAGAAAGTCGTTCCTTGAAAGAAAGTAGTCGCACCTTAGTAGTAAGCAAAGGCCTTTCACTTAGTTTCTTTCGCCTTTCTCTTCATAAAAAAGTCTTTTAGTATAAAACTCAACGGAGCATGAAATTATGTATTATGTACAGACATCCAATTCTCGATTCCATATTTCATAGTTGAGTGACTGCGGTCAAAACGATCTTTATGCACATGAACTTTCCCTTCCGTATACAAACATTACTTTTAGAAATATTCATAGTAGGTACACTATGCTAATATAAAACATTATGCTCTGGACAAAGACATGTAGAATTTTTTAGCCATATTTCCAAGTCGTGAGAACAGGATAGTACACTTAACATCTGTCAATTCATATTCATGCAAGCGTATGTACATATCTGTACTCCTTTCACGTTCCTGTTATTCTTTCTTTTGCTATTATTTTCTATACTGGCCAGCTACAAACTAATTCTGAGTAGTGAAGTACAAGTTTCCTCCATTCTCTATTTATAGTAGTAGATGCACCGTTAAAATTACTAAATAATATGTTATCTGTTGCATAATTTATCATTTCATCGCATAGAAAAGCACGACCACATGCTAATGGACTGTGACGAATTATTTCATTAGTATTAGCATAATCACTAATCAGACTAATCACGCGTGCATGCCATCATTGCCATCATCCTTTAGCTAAAAGTATATCATCATCAAACTCGATTAGGTTTGTGAATGGCAGTAAATGCAGATATTTCATGAAACAGCTACTTAAATAATGCTTCTTTTCCTCTAGGATAATATGTGTCTGCATTCTGCATGATCATTACTAATTTTCCATGCATGTTCAGAGTCTGCGAGGTCGAAAACCTAACAATGTCTAATTTGCTGATCTGTTTAATTTTTCAATGAACCCTAATATAGTACCTGTATCTGTAGTATGAATTTCATAGTTTTTACATATATCCAATTATTTCTTTTATTCCTAATTGTTATGTAAAATGTAAATCTTGAGAAAAATGATTACCTGTGACATGTTGATCACGTTTTTGTAGATTCAAAGCTGAAGTGACTTAGAGAGTCAACGAGAAAATAAAATGTAGCACAATTTGTATACTGTAAACGTGCATGGCGCAATCTGCAACAACCGACAAATGAAATTCACACATTTCAATTATTCGTTTTACCCCAATCGTCATGTTTTCTGTGGCTTTTGTTTCCAGGCAGGTACTGCCAACTGCCATTATTATTTCACTGGTGCTCGCATGATTATCATGGTATTTTCCTAGTTTACTTCAAAGATTTTTCATACCTCACGCAATTATTTATATGTTCTACTGCCTCTGTTCCTCTGCATATTATGTAACTTGTATGCGTGTCACAGAATACGTAAAAAAGCATATAGGTTCTTAACGACGAAAGAAGTCTTTTGGCACAATAAAACCGTAAATAGTGATGAAAAAGAACTAGCTTGATTTTTTAACAGTGCACTGCGTGTTAATCCATTTTATATGTATGGTTGATAGAATATTCATGTGACAACTTTATCTGTTTGGATAGCTACTATATTTATCCCACGGGTAGGTGAGAGGTGTAGCGTTTGAGTGAATGAGTGAAAATAAACTAAAAAGACTTTTCATGGACCTTCTTCTGAAAGGAAAGCTAAATATTTCCATGTCCATAAGCTAAAAATACTCGTGCGTGAATTCTGGTGGTGAAGGAGTGAAAGGGAATGCTACGCTGACCGAAATTGGCTGGATTTGCAATTCATTTGCTTCCGGCTGTTTTGAGTTCCTGTAGAGTGAGTTAGACAGGGAAAAATTGTTATAGTACTAATCTACCCTGCGCATGAAAAAAGTTCTGGCCTGGACGCTTTGGCTTTGTCAGTGGAAAGAATTTGGATCCGATGCTTAACTGTTGGCTATCAGCATGCCGCATATACCAACAGACTTAATGTTTGTGCAGTAGATTTGTGCTAAATTTTCTAGTAACTGGAGACTACACCTTCGTCTACCTTCTCTTTCCATTATGCAAGTGCCAGTATTTATTTACTTCCATTACTATACTAACTCCCTATACACCCATTTCGACTTTCTCTTCTCAATTCTGTAATTAAAGTCCGAAAAAATTCTTCATGCATGCAATACATTGCATAGGTAGCTTGGGTAAATTGAAACTTTGAGAATTGTCCAGTATTTATGTTCGCGTGTCCATTCTATGTACTGTATTCATGTTACAGGATTAAATAAAGCACATTGAATTTATAAAATAAATTTTCTGAAAATCGCACTTCACGTGTTTACGCAACAACCATTTATTAAACTCTGCTAGCTACTTATAGCAGTGTATCTGTCTGTATATACCGAAATAGCAACATATAATCATGCAGTCTACCAAAATACTTCATTAGGTAAACATTTCGTAGCACTGGCCAACTTTGGCCATCATTTATCTGCCTTAAAGTCATATGCTAAACATAATCCGATTATATCTGTTAGCTAAGCCTCCTTTGCCATGCATGCACTGTATATAATATAACCACATTCCTCCGATCATATATTATATTAAAAGTTTTACCCGCTATATCCTGAAAAGTAACGGTGAGCATCAATAAAATGTATATACTTTATACAAAAAGTAAAGAATGAGAATGCTCAGGTGTCAGTAACTGTCCAAATGAACATCGTTTCATCATACATAAAATAAAACGCATTTATTTATTTCATTCATAACATTTTAGACATTACAGACACATTCCTATAAATATGTACATTTTAGTTTCTCAGTTCACAAAACACAACATGACAGTTCAAACTATTCTATTACAATTTTTTTATCTTGTTAATATTATTGGGAAGTATTGTCTCAGGGTGGTATAGAATGGGACTATGAGACTAATAAATATTTCGTGAATCAATATATCAATCGCCATAATATCATTATGCATGTGTACTGTATAGTATTATATCGTGTATGATAATAACAGTTCATTTCCTCTAACTACATTACGATCCAATCTTATGCAAACAAATTCACCTATTATACCGTTTAATTATACGGTCTAGACAATTTGTTCATGTTAGTTGAAATAAAACAGCCATATGATTATGTATTAAGTGCGCAAGCATAATGATAAGGTAGCTTTCACTGGGAAAGGAGATTAAAACGGCTTTGTCAAATTATTGATGGATAGTGAATATCAGGAAGAACTTGGAACGTTCTACTGCCTAGTTCCGTTGTTCCTGATATGAAATTCGCAATAATCATGACTTTGGGACATGATAGAAAGATATTATGATGTGCAGTATTTTATCTGTAGTATCGTCTGTGTAGCTACTATCTGTATAATTTATACTATCCATAGCGAACTAGAGAGACTAGAAACATCAAACAAGTGAAACAAGTTACAAAACAATAAAACAATGCAGCCGAGATGAAAGACCTTATAAACGTTATGGAAAGTAAATCCTTCTCATTTAAATATCCAGGAGCAATGAAATATAATTAATAGGGAAACGAATTTATAGAAGAAACAGACTAATGAGCTACTTGGCTTTATGCATATATCACACAGGTATGCTAGGAAAGCAAATTGTGAACAACTCAACTGGAATGATAGCATTCATACGCTTTCAATGGCATTTTTATCTGTGTTTACCTCGTTTCGATATTCATAAGGAACGTATATTCCAGGACAAAATACCATAGCACATCTATGTAGTAACTTTTAGTATACACATAATATATCTGTCAAGCCATTTGGGAATACAGACCCGAAAGGCTAATCAGACTTAGTGTTCATTCTCATTCTGAACGTATATAGTTAGTGTGCAGATACATTACCATTCATAATATGCCTGTACAATTATTTCCACTACTGTCACTGACAGACTCACGTAACTAAACTATTACCAACAATAATCAGCTGTAGAAATTAAAAGGAAAACCCAAATTAATAACCTGCTATGATACTACGTACGAGATTATGTTGTGAATGCGTTAAAGCTTCAATGATACAAAAGCAGAACCTAGGATATGTTTAAATGCAGTATGCTTATAAACGTACGTTGTACCTCAATCCTCTGCTATTCACGTTATCATGGATTAAGAGTATACCTAGTTTTGTATACATGCATGAACATCATCATCATCATATCGTTGTACAGTTGTATTTGTGTAAAAGGTAGAGAGAGGTATGTTTACTATTCGTTAATATGTACCTAAATATAAAAGCGTGCTTAAAATTATGTGAACATTACGGCCATATGTCGTCTGCATATTCTTATGATTATAAACTTTTACATTATCGTCCTATATAATCTACTTGAGCCATATTATTATAATATCCTGCTAATGATATGTATCATATAGGTACCTGCATCAATCCGTTCTCTTTTCAATTGTTCACATTTAAATGGTAAATGATTATTATAGAGGTAAGTAAATATTAAATATAGATCTCTCTGTAAAATGTTTTATACTATTACCTAAGTATATGCATGAATGCAGTAAAATTTTAATGATGGTAAGCATGGTTAAGTTAAATTTATCTTAGTTATGTTATGTTCTTATGTTACCTATTTATGTATGGAATATAAATGTATTTATTTATGTGTATGATGACAGTGTAGTATTAATATTAGTTGTGTAGTCCGGCTAGTCTCATAAAAGTTGTAACAGAGTGAAGGAGTTGATGATATCATCTGGCTACTTTCTGTGTTATTTCACATGGTGAATTCTTTGGCAAAATGTGTGCTTGTATTCACATAGGTGCATACATAGTAGATAAATACATGTGTTATTTGAACTTGGTACATAGCAAGTTACAGAAGGTGTAATTCCACTAGACTAGATAGTAGTATATATAGCTCTTTGGTAATAGGGCCAAGACAGACACAGGCCATACTCAAGTAAAGAGCAGTTATTCTATTGGCTGAAGTTAAAGATATTTAAAAGCAAACTAACAATGAACTGAGCTAAATACACTAACAATAATAAGTAAATGAGTAAAGTTAAAGGGTATACAGAGACAAGTGTATGTAGAATAGTTGTTAGAACGTAGTAAGTAGTTGTACTCTCTGTGGATGGATGTTAACTAAAGTATACAGTAGTAGAGTAGAGTAGAATACCTAGTATGAATGTGGTAATAATAA
>JABASI010006080.1:0-11345 GCA_019776505.1 Tomocerus nigrus
GTGCACTAAATTTTGAAAATATTCGCCGTAAACTCTTGGGTAAAAAATAGAGGCCGGTACTCATATATAGGATGGTCCTGTTTAGTGCCTGGATGTGGGAAAAATTTTGGAAAATAGTGGCCCGGGCTTATGTTCGAGATTTTATGGTAGTTTTTTTGGCTCATTCATTGTAGACTGGATAGGTTACAAGTTAAAACTGACATATTATAATAGAGTAATAACTCAGAAAGGCATGACATAAAAACATCACTTTTTAGCACCTCTTACAGACTAAGGTAAATATTTAGGTCCTAAGTCCTATAGCACAGACCGCGTTTGTCTCTGAATATTACGCTCCATACAACCTCGTGGTACTCATAAGGTACTTTTCTAAAACATATTTCGTCGATTAAAAAATGTATTTCATGTTGTAGAGACGGTATAGTTCATTTTTTTTAATGAAAACAGAAATATACGCCGTATATGACTACTTAGTTTCAAGCGGTGTGCAGTGTGCATATAGTTCATGCACTGAATATGTGAGTTTTGCATGAATGAATTAACTTATAAAAACAGAAACAAGTTGATGGGTGAGATACTGAGATACACTCAAAGTTAATTTTATGAATACTTATATATAAGCTTGTGTGTGGTTATTGTTGTGTATAGTAAATGGATATAGAACATTTTTGCCGTGCTAGTGTCCTGATCCTGACTCCTTCCATACAACAAAATCCAGAGCTTGAAAGTTATAACAAACTGTTAAGAAATATTAAGGACCATGCGATTTGAGTAGTGCAGGGTATCACGGAAAGACAGAATAATTAGCAAGCTGTAGGTACTTTGATTTTTGAATAGAATTGTAAGCCACTAAGAAACATAGCAGCAGAATTTGATCATTTGAAATTTGGCATTTTTGTTAATTTTATTTTCCGAATAATACTTTTACTGTGAAGTATCCAGTTACTAAATTTGAATTTATTATATTCCAATGCTATGCGCATATTATAGTAATGCAGTGTTTTAATATAAAAGTTAATTGTTGTTTTTGTTATAATAAAGGACAAGGGCGACACGGCCGGCTTTATTGGCATTCTGTTCGATGACCTTCATACTGATATATATGGTAGAAGACATATCCAGGATCAAGTTTGAGTAGGGGACGAAAAAATTTCACCGTGCGGTTTGCCGTGTAGAGGTCACCAAAGGTCGCTACCCGGTACCATGACCTTCTTTCTTTATCAACCGATATCGGTCATATTAAAATATGTGTTAGATGACAATAATACAAGCATCTTTTATTTGGGTGAAAACCGGATTTACCGTTCCGTTTGTCCCCCGCAGGTCACTGAAATCCGTAAAAATGGTCGTTTTCCCAGCTAAGTTAATTATCAGTGATTTTAGGACCATTTTGACTGACTTTAGCGACCTGTGATATACAAACGGAACGGTAAATCCGGTTTTCACCCAAATAAAAGTTGTTTGTATTATTGTCATCTAACACATATTTCAATATGACCGATATCGGTTGATAAAGAAAGAAGGTCTTGGTACCGGGTAGCGACCTTTGGTAACCTCAGGGTAGCGACATTTGGTAACCTCTACAGGGCAAACCGCACGGTGAAATTTTTTCACCCCCTACTCAAACTTGATCCTGGATATGTCTTCTACCATATATATCAATATGAAGGTCACCGAACAGAATGCCAATTAAGCCGGCCGTGTCGCCCTTGTCCTTTTCATATGAAACGCTGTCAGATTTTTTTGATGGAGAAAGGCGTTTCAATTTTTCTTATTTGAGTCACATAAAAAGGTGCAGCACGTTTATCTGCCTTTCAGATGAAAATTTGGATGATGTTGGGGGGTTGGGAGGCTCATGGATAGTTTATATCTGTCCATGTCAAACAATTTGGGCGCATTTTCATCCATTAGAGATCCAGTTATTTGCTATCTGGTTGAAGTGGGAAAACACATGCAGCAGAATGAAGTCGCACCAACCTTAAATCAATGAAAAAATATTATTGCACATGTTATGTTATAATAGCAAGAGAGAATCGCCAGTTTGGGCTATCCCGTGGAAATGCACGAGTTTACAACGGAAGATGGATACATTTTAACAATGCACCGAATCCCGTACGGAAGAAATGCTGAATTTATTCCGAGGAAGAAGCCAGTTTTATTTCAGCACGGCGGCTTTGGCGACTCTTTTTCATGGGTTTTTAATTATGCCCACAAGAATACAGGTCAGACCTCATCTCAATTCAAAATTTCGTTTCTTATTTCATCATTATATAAATACTATAAGCTGTTAATTAATAAGAAGAGTAATGTTTCTCATTAAATATTTAAAAATGATTTCTACAGATATATGTATATACCTATGCTATAATTTGATCAAATGTAAACAGCATCTGAAGTGTAACACAATATTTTTTGCAGCAATGCGATTGGCTGATTTGGGATACGATATTTGGATAGGTAAGCTGTATTCTGTTCATATCAATAACGTATTTATTAAGTACCGGAATGGGGCTTTATGCGAATTATCAATCTGTCTGTGTGTGAATCTGTCGGCCACAAAATTTCCAATAATATATCTCAGCAACGGGATAAGCTACAACGTTCAATCTTTTTTAACATTTTTAACCGACCTCTAAGGTCTCTAGGAATGTCAATTTTATATTATTTATTCTCTTGTTTCAAATTGTTCACAAAGTGACAAAATTTTGAATTTTTGAATTGTTTTCTTTCAATATGAGAGGGAAAACGTTTTGTAGTGAAAAGGAAAATTACTGATTGAAAGTTAGGTCACTAGGTCAGGTTTATTGGGGTTATTCTGGTATTTATCTAATAATGCTTTGGCTTTATGATGGTTTATTAAGAGATTTCATCGGGATCAATAAATATTTTGTAGCCAATACACGTGGAACGAAATACTCCCGGAAACATAAATACTTAACAGACCTGGATTGTCGATTCTGGGATTTCAGGTATTAAAACTTTGCCTTATTTAATGCATATAATAAAATACTAGTGGAAATAAGGATTCCTGGACGTTTTATTATTCATCGCGTTTCATTAGTCATTCATTTTCATGATGCTCATGAAAAATGTTTCATTTATGTTCCGTAACTGTGCTGATGCAAAGTACTATTTAATGTATTTCACGAATTATTATTTTTTAGAAAATGTTTCATTATAATATTTTAGCCTACCTATATGCTTATTGTAGCAAAATATTTAATTTGCGAATTTCGGGCATATAATATTTCCGCGAAACGTTTTATCAATGTTCTATATCTTTAATAATTCGGGTACCTATATTAGGTATTATTCTATTCCTCCTCCTTCCAGAAGTTTTATGTATGACTATACTAAAATTAAAATAATTATTATTATCATAACCTAATAAAACTAATAATTGATTTAGTATAGATGAAATAGCGAAATACGATATTCCGGCCCAGATCGACTACATTTTGAATATCACTGGAGAAGCGAAACTATTTTTTGTGGGAATTTCTCTAAGTCCTCCAGAAATGCATATGACATTGTCACTATTCCCTGAATACAATGAAAAATTGGCTCTGTTCACCTCCATGGCTCCCATCGTCTACGCAACAAAAACTCATCCATTGTCACAATACCTGAAAATCCTAAGGGATTCGACACTTGCCAAGGTTAATCTCATTTTGTAGGAAATAACCAAGGCTTGTGGACTGTAACGATGGAGAAGTGGGAGAAGGTATAAGCTCTTCCTGGAGTTCGGAAATTAAAATTTCCATTTTTTTCCTACTGGAAACAAAAGCGTCGTTTCTGTCGCCAATTTCCAAAGTCCATTTTCCGGGATTACCTTCTTTCACTTCCTCTTATGATAACAGTCCACGAGTCTTGGGAAATATTTTCTTATTCTAAGTTTATATTATTACTAATATTTTGTTTGTAATTTAATGATTGAAGAATATTCTGGACTGGATAACTGGCGGAACGGGCGAATTTCCTCCTAAATTGAATGTAATGCTGACGCGAACTTGGGGAGAACTACTTTTTCAAGCATGTCAACATCCTGCTTTTAACCGTGTTTGCCAAAGATTGTCGTACATAATCTTCGGCGGTCCGACTCATCCAGACAAAATGGTAATTGCTCCAATCTATCAAATCAGCAATGAAGACTCGCTATGAAGTTTTTATTTGGGTTGGGAATTATATTAATTATTGGTTGTGCTGATTGATGCTTCTTTAAATTCCAAAATGGAAAGAAAATGATCATCATAATATTATTAAGCAGCGCGGTAGCTACTTTTTGTGTATTTCAATTCTGTCCGTCCGTCCGTCTGTTGGTGCCATAACTCATGTAGGGTTTGAGATATTTCAATCAAACTTTGTACTAGTGTTCTTGGAGTCCGATTGAAGATCTCATTAGAAAATGGGCTCGATCGGATGTACCCTTGACATTTTACAGGATGTAAATTAAATGGTAGGTGTGATTAACCCGTACATTCGGTGCTGATGTTAAATTTACCAGTGTAACCGCTACACGTTGTAATAACATCCAATTGACACGCTTTCAATGTTCAGGAAACGACTTTTTTGAAAATTTTCAAATGTTACATGTAAATTTTAATATCTGTTAACCGCTGCTTTTATACAGACGTTTTTACAATGGTTTATTTATTTTTTTTACGATTCAGAAACTTTTACCCTTGGCAATGGCCCATGCATTGGCACCCATGTCTACAAGAATGGTACATCATTTCTTGCAATGGCTTCAAAAGGACACCTTTCAACAATATGATTTCGGAGTAGCGGAAAATTTGCAAATTTATGGAACAGACAGACCTCCACAATATTATTTAAAGGACACAACGGCACCAGTTGCTGTCTTCTACATTGAAAATGACAGTTTCGTCGGTCCTGAGGTTTGTGTAGTTTCTTCATACCATACATATCCATCCACTATTTCTTTGCGCATGAGACCCGTCAACTTCAAGCAGCAAACTAATATTGGGGTGCAAGGAATGTAAAAATTACAAAGGGATTTAGAGAAAAAAGTTTTATTTTGCTGATTAGTGGTTTAAAAGGCCCTATAGTTTTTGCAAATTTCCGTTCTTATTTTTACTCAATTTTTTATGAGACATTAGACGAAAAATAGAAATGTTGTTTTGGCTGGAAAGGATAAGCTTATTGCCCCCAATGCTCTTTTCCCTTCAAATGCTTTGCGCCCATTTCAATTTCACCCTTCGATCTCACCGTAACGTCACTAATGTCTCGTAGTGGATGTCTACAAGTTTATAATATATTTACCCGTGTTCTGTCTGATTCTGATTGCGATAAATATTTTACAGGATGTGGCTCGGGCAGTGTCCCAACTCCCAAATGTCGTTCTGTATCATCGCATCAATTCCAAGACATGGGACCACATTGATTTCCTAACAGGGCATGAAGTTAATGAACTTTTTAATGATCATTTAATTGAACTATTTGAAAAATATTAAACGATAAATATTTATTTATAGC
The DNA here is from genome assembly GCA_019776505.1 of Tomocerus nigrus. Taxonomy (NCBI): domain Eukaryota; kingdom Metazoa; phylum Arthropoda; class Collembola; order Entomobryomorpha; family Tomoceridae; genus Tomocerus; species Tomocerus nigrus. The sequence goes on from JABASI010006080.1 coordinate 5,497, forward strand.
ATCCCTACTTTACTTGTAAGTACAAATTATGTAATTAAGTAGGTTATCATAATATTTTTAAATGTTAAAAAACTCAATGTTTATACCTATTTTGTTATTTTACATCAAACATTAAATTATTTTTGGAAATTGTTTTCGTTATTTAGCATCAAATATTAATATTATTTTTATTAAAGTAGCGGTTCCCGATAGCGAACATAACTAATTGCTCATGCCTGGATACCACGCTTAAGTTTTTTGACAAAGTGGCAAAGGCTCAGAGATCACTGGACAATTGCAAAATTGGTATTGCTGGAAAGTTGAAATCCTTAATTGATTGATTACGTCGAACATTTTTTAATTTTGTCCCCGATGTTAAATTATTTTAATCTGAAATGTACAACATTAATATCTCAAGAGATGAAAATTAAAAATGTTCGACGGAATCTGCAACTTTGCTAAAAAATCGAAAAGACAGAAATCGTAAGTTACATTCTACTGTGACTTCGGTGGTTGGTGACTATCACTTTGGATTTTTGATGTATGCATCTTTCAATTGCATACACGATGGATCCAATGAATACTCCAATTGGCAGGAACGAAAAAATTGCCCACAGATTGGCCATTGTGAGCGGGTAACGCTCTTTTCCCCCTGCATTTGCTTGTTCGGTTAAAAGTCGAAACAATTCTGTACCCTGTTCAAGGGACAGGCGGTTGATACCTGCTTTCTTCGAATTATAATTTTCGTCTTTTGTCCATTTTTGGACGAGACCGGATTCAAAGGCGCCTTCTGTCACTCCATAAAATGAGTCGAGGAAAATGGAGTCCTTCGGAAATGTCATCGTCATAATTATCGAGTACGGAGAGCTCTTCGAAAATAAAAGAGGATCAACTCTGCTATTCACCGTTAGCGATCTTACGGCTTCCTCTACCAATCCCGGACCCCTAAAATACATATTAACCGATAAATGCACTAATCAGTGTTTATTTTTGGCCGGCTAAATGAAAAATCATCCATTTTTCTAGTCAATTTATTCATATTATTATTACAAACTTATAGATTTTTATATTCAATGTCACTGCGGTATTCAAAACTCAAAATTATGATTTTTTTTAATTTCAGCCATTTTGCCCATTTTGGCCAGGTGACCAAAATGTAAAAAAGTGGACACTGAATAAAATGTTTTAGAAAAAAATTAAAAATAGGCCATTTAAACAAAAAACGGTTTACCAGCCAATGCACACGGATTTGGGAGTTCGGAAGACATTTCGCAAACAGTTGTCCATGTCATGATCTATTTTCATCATCTGTCGAATTTTTATCACTTTTGGTGTCGGACTCATTTCGAAAAATTGAGTTTCCAAAAATCCAAAAACAAATAAGGTCACTTTGTACGCTGGATTATCGGCCAAATCGTCAAATGTAAGCGGTACTTTGTCAGGCTTGGGAAAAGATAAATGATCCCGTAATGTACCTGGAAAATAATTTCCATCAAAACCTTAAAAGGCAGTTAGTAATTATATGAAACTAAAACTTGGAAAAGCTTCATAAACATAAAAGATGCATAGAACGAAACCCTGGGACGGAAGTACAAGATTTGGAGGGATGAGAATGATGGGCATATTGTGCTAAAGGGAAAATAAAATATTTCGAAGAACATTATTAATGAATGAGCCTTTACTTTTATATCCAGTGCTAAGGACAAGGCAGACCATTAGCCACAAAAGAGAGAGGTAGCGAGCTCCTTTGGGAATATCCACCAGTCCTTGCTCAGTTGCAATTGCAAAGGGAAGGAAGTAGGCGGTTTCGACCACTAAATATTTCAGTTGTCTTCCATGGAGAAAGTACATGATGAAAAATTGGACAAGAGCCAGAAAAGCGTAAGTGAGGAAAATGTACACCCAGACATACGTTGAAAAGGGAAGAAGGAAAGCATACCACTCCAATTTGGTGGTGGGGTGATTTGTGGCGTACATGAGGTCAAAGGTACCAAGGGTGCTAGCATAGTCGACACCGTAGTACATGGTGTACTCATAGCCCAAGGTGATTGTCCAGTGGTAGCCCGTGTCCAGGTAAAGTACTTTGGCGTACATCCCGCCCCACGTCCCGTTCGGAAATAATTCGGCGTAACTAGCTTCGAAGGTCAAGTCAAAGGTGAAATTGAATTGTTGGCTTGCCGCCTTTACGATACTCACGTGACTTCCCGCGTAAGTTGGCATCCCATTTTCATCCATTGTTTTGTACATACAGGGTCTTACACCAGAGCCAGCAACCTTGAAATGCCGACCTCGAAGATTTCCACCGACTTTCTTTCTCTCTGGAATTTCAAAAACGGACGTCGAAATTTTCTGCATCTCGCCGTTATTGTAAACAACGGGGGATGCCCAAATATCTCCTTTTTCTACGCTCATTCCGAATGTTTCTTTGAAATCTTGCGTTATTCGGTCCTTCATAATTGTAGCTAACAGTTTTTCTTTCTCCGTCAAAATTATAAGTCGATCCCATCGGCGATTTACCGTCAACTTTAATTTTTCAAACAGCTCATCCAGAAATGCAGGATCTGTTATCCAAATTACGACGACGTATTTGAACTGTTCGTGAAATCCGACCATTCTCCCTGTGGAAATTATGCGCGGATCTAAACTCTTGATCAGCGGCTTCTTGTTTCCCACAAGTAGAGGAATCCTGTTCCACGACGAGAAATAACTCCAGCTTAACTCAGAATTCGGAGCTTCAAACCGAATCAGTCGAATTGTTTTCGGGTAGAAATGACGTTGAACGTTGTACTCAATTAAATCTCCCATTTTCTCCGTCCATACTTCAGAAGTCAGGATCATTGTTGATATTGTTAAAAGAAATATTGCTAAAATTACACAAAGACCTTGAATCATTGCCTCCTCCCAGCAATATTCTTCCGTTGTTTATATGCTAATGATTCTTTTGATGTCTGAGGTTCCGTATAATATTATTATACAAATACGAAGGATTTTGTTCCAGAATTGACTTTAGCGTGAACTAGCCCTTGATAAATGACCGGTCACCCTTTATATGCATCACGATGGAATGTAAAAATTAATAAAAGACACATCCTATTTACATTTATTAGACAGATTGTCTGTCTTTTCTCAATTTTCCACGATCCTCTGCAATTTTCTTTTAAGGTTGTCTTGAACGGTTGACAAATGAGATTGCTGAAAATATCCTTAGCTGTATGCTGTAATAACATACGCACAATTCGATCGAAAGTTGGTTTTCCCTGTCGGAGATTGCCTAGTAGAGTAGGGAAGATTCCCGGAGACGATTAGAGCATTTTGAAAGAGTGAACAGTCGAGAAACATGGGGCAACTTTTGAAAATTCTGGCTCAAAAGTTTGTTTTTTTAAACTCGACGAAAATGTTTTACATGTAAATTTCTACTTCAACTACTTTTTTCAAAAATTCATTTCTGCGTTCAAAATTCACTTAATCACTCCCGCAAACCATTCAAGACAACCTTAAATTCGTACAGTTATCCATAAACTATTGCAGAAAACAAAGTAACAAAGTAAAAACCAACAGTAGAGTGGAATATAATATTATGCCTATCTATTTCTGTCCGTATACAGAAGAGGGGTTTAAAGGTGTTGACGTTAGACGCATTGCGAGTGAAACTTTGAAAGACCTAACATCCCAACCAGGTCAAAAAGTTATTTAATAATTGTCAAAGAGGACAATTTCTTGTTTCTGGAAGAAAATTTTGAAAATTATGGAAGGGTATTATCCCCAAAAAGCACCTCTGTATACGCCATCATATCAGCCAATCATATCATCACGGTGGGAGTTTTTAATGACCTCAAGGTGTGGTTTTAATTGTCTAGCTAAAGCTGTCCATTGAAAACTAAGATAACCCAATTCCAGGAAAAACACCACTTGACCTTTCACAATGTATACACAACTACACAAGGACAAAGGAGAAGGAATATAGATTATATTATAAATAGTAGGTATATAACTGGAAGAATTGAAGAATCTACTCTTTTTTCAAAGACAGATATTCATTGACGATGCGAATGCAATAGTCGTAATTTCAAAAAATGTTTTCAATGCTTTCTACATGTCAGTCCTGCTTTTTTACTGCATGCGTTTTTTACATAATGATTTATTATCAGTGAAACAATAGGGAATTCGGTGGACCGCATTTTTGACGGGGAACACACTATCAATGCAGAAACATAATTTATCGTATGCACCTACCTAGGTACACTGGCACACAGTCCAACGCTTTTACGCCCCACCCTATTCCCATAATAATTGAAAAAATTGTTACGTTTACTTGTGCTCGAGTAATTGAAGCATTCATATTTAATGAATTTCATTTCGTGAGTGAATAGAATCGCCCTCTTTGATTGATAACACCCTGCACCCATGCAATGAAATGAAATGCTTCGTGATGTTCATTAGAACTTGTCAATTAAGTGTCAAGTTTATTTCTTATTAGTGCACAGTTTCAGAGAAGTTTCAGAGAATGCTGCCCTACTATGACATGGCATAATATATCTCTAGTGCTACAAGTGCACACATGTCAAGATGATGTCTATAATAAAATAATTTAATGAATTTCCCCACTTTCGACTTAAATACTAATTTCGAGTGAAGAATAATTCAATTGGGAGAGCGAATTTTAAATTTTCAATGATTTATCTGTAAATAACATTTCCTTTGCATTTTCACATTTTATAGGGAACTCTGTCCTTTTTGCAAAATATCGTTTTAGAAAATAGGATAGGTAAGTGTTGCGACGAGTTATAAAATTATTTAATGTCATGATCAGGATTGGTTGGCATATCTAAAAATTGGCGTATTTAATTTCATGTCGAATTCTGAAATTTTAATCTGAAAACATTCGGACGTGCTTACCTTCTAACGCAATATCATGGAAATACATAGGTAGCCGTACTAAAAAAGAAACATTTTCAAAAGGTTGCAAAAGACTGTCCTAGAAAAGAAAGGATTCAAATAGATATTCGATAGATATTCGATATTCGATATTCGATAGATAGATATTCGAATAAATAGAGATTCAAATAGAGATGCCTAGATAGCTAGAACTAGAAGAATCTGTAAATAATTCAAAAGTCAATTTGATTGTATCTCTCTTGTGTGACAGAGACGACAGATGCAGTTGATGCACAGCTTCGCCTTGACTGGAGTGCATGGAGTGGAGATGCACTTTTATTTGTATTCCAGCACTAAAGTTATTGCAGGGAAAAGAAGCGGCTTCTGGGCATGTGCCTTCTCCAACAACGTAAGCCAGCAAGAGCAACGCAGAATTCGGCAGAATTAGCTTTTTATTGATCCCAGATCCCATGCATCTCTGTACACAGAAGATTCGCTCGCAGAGGATTTACAGTCTGTTGCAGATTTTCTACGGCCGGCTTCACTCGGACGGATAGGAACTCAGGAGAAAGCCCCACTTCTGACTTCCTGCAGGACAAAAATAATAGAAATAAGAAAGTTACTGGTGACTGGAATTGTTGCTTTTCTAAATCAGCTACGAATATTTACAAATCTTGCAAAATGGATACGGATTATGGCCATTCGATAGATATACAGACACTTCCCTCGGCAAAATATTTTAATATTTTTGTCAAGGTTGATTTGGTAAGTAAAACTACAAAGTTTGCCAAGTTATTAAATAATATTTTTTACTTGGGAATTGGTGAAAGTAGTAATTATAATTGATGATATAGCAAGATTATAGTACCTAATTCTATAATCTACCAAGTTCAAGTTCAAGTTTGGTTTTATTTACGTGACAAAATAGGCCAATCAATTACACGAATTGAAATCAGTTAATACCAATTAAGCTACCACTGCTCTTCCCCCATAGT
>JABASI010006081.1:0-11344 GCA_019776505.1 Tomocerus nigrus
GATGTCCACGTATTTCCTGGAATGGCTTGAACAATTGTCAAGAGAGACTGAACGATGGAATTTTGTCCTTCATAAAATAGAAAAACTGCAAGCAATCCTCGACCCCATCCAGGGTACTTGTCTAATTCGCTCTCGGCTGAAAATTGTAATCAACCAATTAGTTTATTAATCAAACTATTGCATAGGTTATAAAAATCATATATTTTTTAAAACTAACCTGTAGCTAATAAATCAAGGGCCAAAAATTCGTTAATATTGAACATATCAGAAAGAAGCATTGTTTCATTGATAAGCTGAACGGGTAAAACTTGTTTTCCTTCGTGCCCTTTGAAGTAGGCTCCTTCTCCACCGGCATTTCTTAATTCTTGACGATCAGCTGGATTGCATCCCTACAAATACATTTTTTATCATTTTCAATGCATTAATATTTATTTTATGGAACATCATTAATCATATAAATACAAAATAGCTGCTGTAAATGTTTCAATTTACCTTGCAAGACAGAAGGGAAATGAAATCCGGTTTATGAATTGTAAGCATTTGTTGAATTTCGTCCATAGTTTCTGGACTTGAATCTATTAGTGCTCTCTCGACGACATCCCTAAGATCTCGGTATGGGGTCCACAACTCCCCAGTCCCGATGATTACTTCCGTAATCGACGGAGGATTGCCCTTGTTCAAAACTTTCATTGTCGAGAGCTTTATTTTTCACTTGATTGTTGATCTATTTTATTATGGTCAGTGACCCAATCGAAATTAATTTTAAAACTTCAAAACAAATCGAATCAGGTGTTCTGAAAACGTTTATTCCTATTCCTATTTCTTTCGCTATTAATTTTGAGTAGTTATTAATAAGTTATTACTACAGTAGGTCAGAGGTCAAAAAACCACATTCTCCACAAGTGAAAATATTTTTTAAAACCTGGCAAATTACTGAAAATTACAATAAATTTAAATCTTAATCCGGCGTTGTCGGTTGCTTGCCTATTTATTGTCTTGTCGTCCGTCGTGTTCTTCTTTCTGTAGGTATGTCGCTGTCGGTGAGTAAATAACGAAGCCGCCAAAGCGGTTCGAATAGTTCTAAATGTAAGAAAATCGCTAAGAACAGCATAGCAGGACTCAGCTTTTAGCCTACAGAGGTCTTGTCCATTGTTGTTGTGCTTTGTGCGTACTGCGTCATATGGTCATAAAATCATAAATAAGAACTACAAGAATAATTTCATAAACTTCAATTTAGTATTTTGAAAATATGTTTTGATAGAATACAAGTTATTAGATAAATTCTAAAAAATATGAATTAACGTTGACCGATATTCTGCTAATGTATAACTTTAAATACAGATTTCCTGACCAAGCAAAGGGTTAGTCAGGAAATTCATTTGGAGGCGGCTTATAATTTTTTCAATACCTAAATCTTATTTAGCCCTAATTTGCGCGCAACGCAAAAAGTTTTGCCATTTTTAGTCCAAATTAAATAAAAATAAGCACAATTTGCACTAAAAAATTTCGTATTTTTCACGTATTTTCCAAAACTTTAAACTCTCCAAATGGATACGCCCTTGTTCCTGACCTTTAAATGTTTCATGAATCAATCAATTACGTATAATGTCATTTATTCAACGTGTATAATAAAACTGTAAATAATTATACAATAGACGACGCATGAAATAATTTTGGAACATTGCGTGCGTTAACAATTCAAAAATACTGCACCATTTACATATAATCGATAAGGTATTTTTGTATGTCCTGTACTCCTCTATTTTATGTCTAATTAAAATACATAATTACATTAATTCTTATTGTCTCTTGTAAAAAATTGCATCAAAAAAGAAAAAAATAATACTAAATAACATGCATAAGTTAGCTCTAGCATAGCAGAATCAGTGAAAGTGAAGTGACCAAGCAAGCGTTGATATACTATACTATGACACCCTAAACGCCGCGTTTCGTGTATGTCATCAGCAACAAATATTTAAACACCAAAACAAATAAATTATTCTCCGTCAGTCAATCAGAGTCAGAATCAAATAATAAGTCAACCTACTTATGTTGACTGACATACATTACCTTTAAGGGGAAATAATTATAAAGCGGACAAAAAATGGAAAGTGTGTGGATGTAGAAGAAAATGATTCCGGATGAAGATCACTGTGTGATTTGTGGAAGGGGCAGTGGCACTAATAAAAATTATGTCGGGGAATGGGAGGAGACAGTTTTCTGTATGTGGAAAGAGGAATGTGTCCAGACCTTGTGTGACGTCCTATTTGGAATAGGGATCAATGCCTTGGCTTTAGTCACATGGTTGAAAAGCGCAGAGTTGTGCACGAACTGTGAGCAAGTAGTGCGCGACGCGCATTTCAGTTATCAACAGTTGCAGATCTGTGAGAAGAACGTCCGCCGCCTGACTGGCCTACTCCGCCGCAGGATTCACCAAAATCTGTCAGCAGCGGGCACTGAAGAATTTGACGTCGAAGCCGTTCTCCAGAATTTCCATGCAGGCCAGTATGACCATCAACAACGGACACAAATTCTTCACACACGTAAGTCCTGAGTCCTGACCTAAAAACGCGACTTGTCTTTTTGGCTCATTTGAAAAATTAATCTTCTCAAACATCTAAAATTACCACTAAATCTGAAATCTGATAATCCAATTTTTTATTGTCATTTTGGTTGATACTTTTAGTTTGCTCAAGATTTGAATGGAATGGTCAGGATGTAGCAAAAAAGGACGGGGTCAGAGTGAAAATTAAATTAGAAGCTGCTGATACGAATGAAAATCCATATCATGAGGATGATTTCTGGAGTAATGATTGTAATGCTGAGGATAACACAATAAATGGTACTGATGACAATTTCATGTTATATTCCATACTAGTTAGAAATAGAAATAATAAAATAATAATGCGCGTATACCCTTACAATCGTAATCTAGGTTTCGAAACTCAGTTCATAACTGTAAATAATCTTGTATTAATATTAAATACGTGGATGCAGTTGTAGCTGAGCCAGTTGATCATGGCCCTAAGAAAAAGCGACGAGGAAGGCCACCTAAGGTTAAGTTTAAAGTTGAGACTGCAGACGTTCCTTGTGGAGGACAAGATGCTGGAGAATTGGAGGAAAGGGCTGAAGTAAAATATGAATGGCCATCGGGGCAACCAAAAATTGAAAAACGAAAACGCGGAAGACCGAAGGGAAAGACGAAAAAGAAGGAGATAAATCTGAAATCGAAACGGACCGTGAGCTGCATTGACGAAAATTGCTCGTTCATGTTCACTACCCAAGAAAAGATGGTGGCTCACTTTAAAGGCGCCCACCAAGGTTTGCCAAATTTTACAATTTTTCTGTCGCTAAAATCTTGAACACGTAAAAACAGCCAATTTACTTGTTTCAAGAAAGTATATGAATTCCTTGCAATACTTATTAGTTACTAGAGTTACTACCACAATAATCATAATCAAGTTAATCGACAAGGCAGTGTATTTTCGCCTTAGAACGCCGAACGTATAGATAGAACTTATAAGAAATGATTGTATATAGGATATTATATATTATAAATTGTAAATATAACACATTTATTGTGTATAGGAAATCCTTTTATTTAAAACCCAACTAAATTGGTAACATTTTTGTTTCAAGCTCGATAAAATTGCTTTCCCTTTACCCATTGTTTCAATCCATATGCATTCACTGACTCTTTAAAATACTAGATAAAGAAGTCTATATTAAAACCGAAATTTAGAATTTTTTGTTCATTTTCTTCATTGGGATGAAAAGGAATGAATGAAGGAGCATATTATAGTGAAAGAAATTTTATTTTTAGTTTCATATCAAGTCAAATGTTTTTTTTGAATAAATAGAGATGAGAAAATTTTGAATTTCCATCGAAATGAAAGTGAGATGAATTGCAGGTGTGGAGAAGCCTCACGAGTGTCCAGAGTGTTCCAAGGGCTTCTCACGACGGAAGATGATGATGCATCACGTGCGAGTTGTTCACAGAAAGCGCAGAACTCCTTACAGTTGTTTCTGTAAGTTTTGCGGCAAAGGATACATGAGAGAGGAGGAGATGGAAGAGCACGTGAGAAATAGTCACATTGACACAAATCCCTTCCGGTGTGCATTCTGCCCGCTAGTCTACAGTAACTCAGTCGATTTGAGACTTCATGTCAAGAAAGAACATCCAGATCCAGAAGATCTTCGTCGCCCGCAATGTCCTGTTTGTTTTAAGTTCTTCAGCAATCACAATAACCTAATGGTCCACAAAAGACTTCACGGTGATCCGGAACACATTCCTAAGTGTGCAGTGTGTGACAGGCTGTTTGCCAACAAAGGCTCCCTTAAGAAGCACACGGACAGGTATCACAGTGAGGAAGTGCGCTACACATGCGAGAATTGTGGCAAGGGATTCAAGTACCTGCCTGACCTGAATGATCACCTGAAAAAAAGACATAATGAGATGATGAAGAAATACGCATGTAAAATTTGTGACAAACGGTTTTCTACTTCCAGCAAATGCAAATTACACGAAGTCACTCACACGGGAATCAAGGACTTTGTTTGTCAAGAGTGTGGGAAAGCCTTCGCCTTCAAAGGAAACCTCACCGTCCACCAGAAACTGCATACTCGCCCGGATGATGCACCCTTAAGAGTCAGGAAGAAAAAAGAGCCCCAACCAACTGAAAACATCATCCCGAATCCTTTTTACGAAAACTGGGCAATGGGAATGGGACCTACATAACAATCGCATTTATTATTTGATTCTTTTTATCATCATTCTTTTTAGTCACAATTTCCATTTTACTAATTCAAATAAAAGGGTTGTCAACTATATAAATTATGTTTCTTCATTATTTTACAAAAATAATTTGTTTAATTTACCTCATATATAAAATGAACAATAAATTTTTCATATAATCGTAGATAGTCGTTTTTTTAGTGAAACCTGACGAGTATCTTTGAAGCATTTTGGCAAGGATCTAGTCTCAAGTCTCATTTCCCTTAGAAACTTAAAGGAATTTTCTTGGGGAAACGAGGCTATACCTGCTCTGCATTTCAACGGAAATTGCCTATTTTTATTCAAAATTCAAAATAAAAAAGATTGACTCTAGCTGACATAATTTACGGGCTGTAGGGAAGTTTTTTTCATAGAGGAATAAGACATTCTCAAGTAAAGACTTTTTAAGCCAAAAATATTTTATTCGGTGTACAGATTTATTCGACATTTCTTACTGTTAGTACTAATAAGTAAATAACTTTAATTATCAAGTATACTGAATAAAGTATATGACCCAACTCGTGTGGTAGGAGTCAAGTGAATGCATAGTAATTTTTTTACTTATTTCCTTCGTTCGTTCGTCCAAACAAAACATTATATTCCCAATATATCCTAATTCATTTTTATTTGAGAAAAGTGGAAGCTTAACAAATTTTCAATAAAATTTGTCCCTCCTGAGAAATTTTTCAATCTTCGCTCCAGCAAAGTTTTAAGTTTTCCTATCCCTGGTGCCCTGCAAAACTAGATATTATTCGTACAATGAGAATTACTTAATGAGATAGGCACCAGTATTTCTTATCACAATAACTAGGCTTCTCTCACGGGATTAACGAAAACCTATTTGAAACTAATATATTAGGGGATAAGCAAGAGATTGGCGCTGAAGAAAGCAGTGGAAATGAAGGAGTCCCTCACAGTGGTGGTGACATCGATTTGGAACAAAATTCGAAAATTGTAAAGGGGAAGTTAAAAATTAGAAAAAGACAGAAAACTGATTCAAACGGGAAGAAACGAAATGTGCATTGTACTGAAGAAAACTGCACGCTTATGTTTCTTAACCAAGAGATAATGACGGCTCACGTTAGAGGTTTTCATCAAGGTTAGTATTACTTTATATACGAAATCATGACAACTAGAATTATAAATGATATAAATATTGGAAAGGACAACAGAATTCATCAGAATTCATTATTAACAAATTGAAGTAGTTATTTATGTCAATGCCAATAAATGTTTGGAGGATTAATATTAAAGAAACCTGACTTTGAAGACAGAAGTCTATATTTATATAGAAAAATCAATATCAATATAAATTATATATTATATTATAAAAATATCAATAAAAGACTAATTAATAGCTGAGTAATATGAAAAACATTATATGAAGCCTTTGGTTAAATAAAACAGTACGAGTTTGTGTCCCTAATATTTATATAGCATTTATAAACAACTTCAAAATTATTTATAACTTTTTTATAATAGTTTGAAATTCATAAATGGCATCACCAGGAACGGTGTATGACATTTACGAATTTCAAATTATTTTATAAATGTTATGGACGAAAACTTCGAAATTTTATATACTTTATAAATGCTATTTAGCGACGCAAACTCGCTAATGATTATTGTAATATTATTTTTTACAGATATACCATACAGAAATGTATTAAATATTATTTATGGTTGACTTTAGGAGTGGAAAAGCCGCATGAATGTCCGATTTGCGGGAAATGCTTTGGAAGAAGAATTATGATGAAGCATCATATACGAGTAGTCCACCAGAAGCCTAAGACTCCCTATGCCCATTTCTGCAAATTCTGTGGGAAAGGATTCGTAGGTGAAGAAGAAATGAACGTTCATGTGAAAAACGGTCACGGACACTCGAATCCCTTTTGCTGTGCATTCTGTCCCTTGGTCTATAGCAACTCTGTTGATCTACGTCTTCATGTGAAGAAAGAACATCCAAATCCAGAAGACCTACTCCGACCCCAGTGCCCAATTTGTTTTAAGTTCTTCAGCAATCAGAACAATCTCATGGTACACAAAAGACTACACGGTGATCCTGACCTAATTCCTAAGTGTGAAGTGTGTGGTAGCCTTTTTGCCAATAAAGGATCTCTCAAAAAGCACATGGTAAAAAGCCACTCTGTGGAAAGCTCTTATATCTGTGACACGTGTGGAAAAGTTTTCAGATATCTGCCAGACCTCAAAGTACATGCAAAGAGACATGATGAACATCAGAAAAAGTACGCATGTAAAATTTGCGATAGAAAGTTTTTCGACACTAGGGCCTGCCGAAGACACGAAGTTTCCCACACGGACATTAAAGAATTTGTTTGTCAGGAGTGTGGAAAGGCATTCGGATACAGAGGGAACCTCAATGCTCATCAAAAGAAATCATGCAGCGCAAATCTATCAAAATTTCCCTCACTTTTCTACTAGGAATTAAAAAAAGCAAATTAAATTATTTTGGTATTTTTATTAATACCTCTCAGTGTTTTGGTTATTTGACTAATCTTTAAATATTAATTATGATTTTAGTGGTTGTTTTGTAATTATTTGCTGCTCATTCTAGCATATAATCGCCAATCGCATGGACTCATCAGAAAACTAAATATTTGTCATATATAGGTACATTGAACAATAACCCTAAAACTATAATATAGACAAACATATATTTCAAATTATCTTGAATTTTCGTTTCTAATTAAAATTCTTAATAATAATAACTTAATAATATTTTTGAGTCTACAATAATAATCATAGACGTAATACATGTATGCACATTGGAAAATTATGGCGGGGGTGTAGCGTATACTGCGTATAGCACTTAAAAATAACTTGCATGACTGCAATCATCAATCGTATCACACCATTCATTAGCATTGATATTGTTTTTTATGGCATTTCATTGAGCTTAACAGTATCGTATCCTGAGCCCGGAGTATCGTAAAACTCCGGAATCCACGCAAAGTATTCATACTTTCATACTAAATAACTTACATACAGTGACACTCCGAGTGATAGAATTCCTTAATTTGTTGCGTGTGCTAGTGTGCTTTTGTGGAGGAACTGAAAGGGCATAATAAATCATGATTTTTATGCAAACAATATAAGGTATTTAGACAAAATTTTACTCATAAACCTAACGTTAGTTACATCATAATATAAAATAATCTCTATGTAATGCAATGAATTAAAAAATGCAGATTTGCTATAGCTTTTTGGCGCGCGTTGGCTGAGTTTCTCCGCCAAAAAGATAATACTGAATTCCAAACGAATAGATAGTTGGGTAACATAGTTACATGGCTTTTAATTTAATTGCAGTTCAGCTATAATACATAATTCTAATTTCTAATAACCCACCGTATGGAAAATTATATTTTCAATCTTTTCTAAGATTATAGTACTAAACAGTATTAATTTTGTCAAGGTCTGTTATTTATTTATCAATGAAATTGTCTTACAGACAGTGAGACAGTGACAGTGAAAGGAAATAATATTATTAGGTAATTCAAGGGCGAAAATATAAGAAATTAAGACTCACCAATCTCACCCACTCAAAACATCTACATTATTTATGGAGGATTAGACATGGGTACGTGCATACATAAAATGCAGTGGAGTGGTTTTAGAAAGAGGGCTTCGCTTGATATCTAACGCCAGTTCCGCCAGTAACGCCTTGCAAGCAATACAGAAGGATTAGGATAATGTAATTTACTTGACAATGAAGTTGATTGAAGTCTAAACTACGCTGTCATAATTTATACATGCATTGGTTTGGAAAGTGGAGACTTTATATATTTTTTAACTTAGCTTCTTTTATTCATAACGAGAAAAGTGCTTCCCTGATATGATAATTGATAATATTATTTCAATTTAGTGGTTTCGTGACAGAAATGCAAACTAGAAAGGTATTAATACAAGCACTCTCTTTTGAAATCCTTAAAGTGATTTTTAAAATGAACCCTACGTGATGTACCTTGACATTCTAATTTAGTTAATTTTGATATTTGCCAAACGAAGTTAATTGTTTACTGTGGTTTAACTAGAATGTATTTTATTTTGGTGTTTTTGTGCATACAACTGGGCCTGGGGAGGTCTGAGAAAATGGAGGATTTGTTTTCCCCGACAGAAATTATAGCGAGGATCACAGAAGCTCTTCCTAGTTGTGACATTTATTTTGTGTACGGAGGAGACGATAATGTTAAAGGGAATTTTATTCAGACTCTAGAAACTGTCACAGTGCGTCAACGAAAGGAAATCTTTCACATCGACCTAAACTACGTCGTGAATCCGTTCCGAACAAAATTATATAAAACTGCTCAAAAGAAAGGTCACCGAAATCACTGTGCCTTAACTGTGGCATATTTGTACACTAACGAAGAGAGTGTATACCAGTCATTTTTAAAGGTCATGACCCTACACTTGAATGCCCGAGCTAACAAAAACCAAGATTTCTTTATTTTCGTCACCAGATCCCTCTTTACTAATGATTTTTTGTACTCAAATTTTATAATGGAGTTTAAATTTCATATTTTGCTGGAAGAAAACAGTAAAATTCCAGAAAATGACAATTTTATCGTAAAAACAGGGCTTACTGTGTGCTTTTATTGCAATAATGGACAAAGGAGTATTATGGAAATCAATATAAGAAATATACTTGCAGACGAAAACTTTTTAGTTTCTGAAATATTTGCGGATTACACTGGAAACGGTTATGGGAAGACCATTCGATTTTCTACAACAAAATCTATGGCATTTTTAGTTTCGGCCACTGAAAAGCAAAATGGAAAATTAATTGCCAAAAGAGGGCTATTGAAATATCTGGGAGGGGATATGGTACTTCGTTATAATTACACTTACGACATCATTTACAACAATAAGGGAAGTGGCTATACTCTGCCAAACGGTACTTGGTACGGAACGGTAGCAGATTTAATAGCTGATCGAAGCGATTATGCCACTGCTGCTGCAAGTTACCCGCGCTATGCTGTTTCTGAACCTACTTCTCATATCGAAGAGATAAATATTCAGTTCGTAACTCGGCGCCCAGAGAAAACTTACATTTGGGAATCCGTTTACAAACCGTATCAATGGGATACGTGGTTAACGATTTTGGGGACCGTTTATTTTATCTACTGCGTCTTGAAGGCAATTCAAATAATCAGATGCTACTGGAAAAATTGGCACCTAGGAGAAAAATATGAATTTGAGCGACACATGTACGCAAATATTTTGTTTGCCCTTTTGGAGAAAAATACTGTCGTCACTCCCTCAAATTTATCTTCGCGAATTGTGTACGCAAGTTGGTTATTTACAGTGCTGATTTTAACCACAGTTTACAAAACACAACTAATCGGGTTTATGACCTTCCCAAAATTGGAGAAACTACCAAATACATTTGAAGAGTTGTCTGAATCCCAAAATTTCCAGTGGAGATTCGAAATAGCCATGCTAGGAAGCCTTGCAGGGCCGTATTTTGCCTTTGGAGATGTAACGTTGAAAAGATTGTTCATGAAAATGGTCAGCGGTAATGAAGAAAAATGTCTTAAGCGTGTCCAAAATGATAATTTTGCCTGTTTTGCTTTCTCCGTCCAAATTGACTATTTTAAGAGCACTAATTTTAGCACACTTGACAAAGTTCCCATTGTAACATCCAAAGATTCCGTTGCTAAAATGTCTGCAGCAATGTTAACTAAACCAAAAGCTATTTACAAACCTCTTTTTGACAGATATTTTACAATATCATTTGAAGGAGGGCTGATTTACAAATGGAAATCATTGGACATAACTGTTGTACGAGATATAAATGTTCAGTGGAATAAACAAAATAATATCACAGATAGGGAGAAATATGTTTCCCCGAGTCTTAAAATTCATCATTTGAAAGGCCCTTACTACTTCCTGTTTTTGGGAATTTCCACTAGCATTCTTTTCATTCTTTTAGAAATCACTCATTTCCAGATAAGAAAAATATGCCATCATTCCCGTGGGTCCAAATTGCGTTAGATACACTGAAAATAAAAGGTGCATTATTCTCACTTTAGTTATATTTCAATATTTTATTGACATGACTATCTATATCATGTGCAAGGTCAATTAGAAAATGTTTATTAGATACAAAACTTGAAAATAAATTCAAATAAACAGATTTTTTCCTCTTAAAAGCCATTTTATTATTTTTGAATAGTGTATTAGTGCATCAAACCATTTACATTTGAATTAAGGGTGGGTGTACAGTCTGGCTGGAATGGCGCAGTACTGAATAAGGTTCGTAAGCGTAGTACTTAATTAGTTACTGTTATTAGTATAGTTAGTATTTGTAGGTAATTACTTACTCAGTAGTGTATTAAAGTTCGGTACTGGCGTCTGGAATATTATTTATAATTAAAGCCAATTTCGGCCGCCGGCGAACATAGTATGGAAGCAAACGCCATAGATAAACATGATATCATGAGGGGATTCACCCCCAGTTTGTCAACACCCGAATGTCAACACACAAAAAACCTTTTTGTCAACACTCAGTTTCCTATTTGTCAACACAGTAACCCTTTTTGTCAACATAAA
>JABASI010006082.1:0-11344 GCA_019776505.1 Tomocerus nigrus
GAGGAGAAGTCTTTATTAAGGTACCTAGTCACATTTCATGAAATTGAATGAAAAGATGGGGAAAGTGTAGGTAGACAGGTAAAAATGAGGATAAGAAAAGGAATTTTTTTTCTTTTGTACGCTGGGAGTTGGTGGTAAGTTCAAGTTGAGTTAAGTTGAGGCAAGGACATAAGCAAAAAAAGATTACGACTCAATTTTTCTGCTTGCCATTGAGGAGACCGAGAGAGAGAGAGAGAGAAAGTTTGGCTTCACCTCTGCGAGGGAAGCGTGGGGAAAGGAGTGAGGCTGCTCTTTCCTTGTCGAAACTTTGCTCCTCGTGTGCTTCCGGTCGGGGCAGAGCGAGGAGTTGGAGTGAAGGAGCCCACGTTGTACTATTAAACAGAAGGTAAGTTAAATGTGATCGCGTGTTTTTTGTTGGCTTCTTTTTGCTACACACAAGGAACGGCGGAGTTTGCCTTGACTGGTTGGTTGGTTGCTTGGCGTTGGCTGACAGGGAAAGAGAGAGAGAGAGAGAGTATAGATCCCCTTCCACGTCTGACTTGTTATTTTTTTAGTTTTACTCCTTGGGGCAGTTTGACTTTTGTATTCTTCTCGAGTGCTCTCTTCACTTCACTTGCATCCGCAGTAATACTCGCCCGACTCTCTCTCTCTTTCTCTCCCTCTCTCTCCGTCTATGGAGGCAGGGAAAGGATATGATGATATGCTTTCTCCACCACCCTTTCTCCTGCTACGGATAGACTTGTCTCTCTCCCTCCACTCTCACATCCACATGTGCAGTGTATGTATGTGTCTGGCTCCTTGCACAGCTTTGCGTGAACCAGTCAACTAACTCCCACAATCAGTCAGTTGAGTTAACTATTCCACATTCTACTCCACTTTCCCTCTTACATTTCATTTCACTCTGCTTTTTTACAAAAAATAACGAATCCCTTGGAAAAAACTCGCTCTTCACGCTATGCTTCCCACTGGAGCCTACACGTCTTAGGCATTTCTATAGGCAACTCTTATCTACACGGCAGGAACTAGCAACCTGAGACAGATAGCGAGAGGGAGAGAGGAAAAGGCGTATAGCTATAAGGCACAGCTATCAGTTAAAACTTAAAATGCTAATGCAAGGCCATGTACGTATAGTTGTCAAAGCCCCACCTACACACTATTCATATGCCTAGTCTGTCGTGTGTAACAACTAAGTAAATAAGTAGGTAGGAATAATATACTGCAATATAAACTGTGGCCACAATATTATGACGCCTATAGAGAAGAGAGAGAAAGAGGCGCCGTATTTTACGTGGAGTGTGGATGAGGCAGTTAAGAAGTGTGACATGACCAATTAGTGTGACACCTTGGAATGACAATACATAATTGTTAGAGTTTAAAGGGCGGGCTGGCAAATTGCACAAGCGGAGAGTAAGATGAGCATTTGCCCCGCAGCTCCTCTCCCGAAAATTTTCTTCTTTTCTGCTTTTGGGATTGACGGTCGAGACGGTCGAGAGAGAGAGAGAGAGAGAGGAGGAGGGCAGGGAAGGGTGGGAGAGTTTATGTGACCATAGCGCTGAATGGGCCCAGCTCGCCTCTCATGCACAAGACGGAGGAAGAGCAGGCGAAGAGCAGACGAGGAGCAGACGAAGAGCAGAGGAGACGGAAAGGTGAAGTTAAGTCAAGAAGTGAGGAGGGAATTGGCATAATGTATGCGAATGTGGCTTCCTATCTATTGCTCCCTCGCTACGAGTTAAGATCTATGTATCTACGGAGTCGACTTTAAAGTTGCACAATGCACTTCCACTGTAATAAAATGCACCAGACATATACTTTACACTTACACCCTTGGCTCTCCATTGTCTCTCTTTCAATCTAATCCGCAGCTCCGGCTCGTCTCTCTATCTCTTCTTCAGCCTCCTCACCCGGCCACACACACACACAACAGGCAGGCAACTCACTCACTCACAACAACAACCGCCGCTGCTGCTGTGTGCAACCATTCAAATACAACTTTAACATTTTCAACGAGACGGCTTCATAAATTCCGCCTCCTCCCTCCCTAACTTTATTCTACATAAATTCCAACTTTCTATTCCTCTATAGAAAAGAGTAGGCCATATAAGGGCCTCACATACAAATGCCACAAAATAAGACACAACGACACGAGTCTTCACTACGAGAAACAGCAAAGGACACACAATCCTTGAGTTACTGAGATACTTACAAAGTTACCAACTATCTGGCCACACAACCAACATCATAATATATTATTATATCCTTCTCCTACACTCTGCTCTCTACTGTACACTCCTAGCATAATGTCTGCAGCAGAAATAACTATTACTTGCTCCTGTCTACAAACCTGACTTCACAATTGAATATCAGTAGCTCTGGAAAACAGTGCCCCTTAGAATAGACAGATCATACACACCTACCATTATAATAATATAATTGTACGCTCGACTTAGGCTGCCTATAGTTTCCTCTTTATCACTGAATGTCATAGGTCTTGACTCAGTTTGTGTACACCAGTATACACTAGAAGAATGCATTTTGAAGATTTTATTAAAAATAAGGTCGTGGAGGGAAGCAAAGCAAACATCTCTCGTTACAGAGTTAAATAGATAAAGACAGTTGGGAAAATAAATACAATCCCAAACCCTTAGTATCTAGCCAACAGTAAAAATTGTTATCTCTGTGCATAAGAATGAGATCAAAATTGTATATTGGTAATGTTAAATTTAGATGATTACATATTTATGTAATACTGACAGAGTTTCAGATATTCCCATTTCCCACCCCGTTATGTTGGACACCTGGAAAATACTGGGAACCAGAAAGTTTGAATTTTGGTGCAATTTTTGCTCTATTTCTTACACCTTCCATTTCCCACCCCATTTGGTTTCCCACATTTCTCAGTGGGAAATGGGAAACTTCCCAATTGTGACATTTCCCAGTTGAAGCATTGAATATCGATATACAAGATAATTTTTCGAATGACGTGAATACTGAGCTATTACTACTATAATTAGTGCAAAAATGTTTGTTGGAAAGCTTTAATGTTTCTCTAGGTTGTCATTTACATTTTCATTGAAAACATTTCAAAAATTGCATAGTAAACAACAACTGAGTAAAT
Source organism: Tomocerus nigrus (assembly GCA_019776505.1). Classification (NCBI taxonomy): domain Eukaryota; kingdom Metazoa; phylum Arthropoda; class Collembola; order Entomobryomorpha; family Tomoceridae; genus Tomocerus; species Tomocerus nigrus. The sequence continues at coordinate 3,116 of JABASI010006082.1, forward strand.
ACTACAACGAACATTCACCATGTGAAACACAAATGTTTGCACAAGTAAGCATCTGTATTTAATAACACCCGAATTCCGAACAACCCCATCACTGCATTGTAGTAGCAAGGTAAGCGTATAACTCATCGTACGAAAGCAAGACAAAGATATAATAATACTTTTTAGCTTGAATGGACACATGTAGACATAAAAGCAAGTTTAATTAATTATGACACGAAATTATAAACGTCTCCTAAACTTGTCCAACTGAGCTGACAGCGATTTACAGTACATTAAGCTCATTTGATCATCATGCACGTTCTCCAGAATGTGGGCACAGAACGAAATAAGGAAGAGAGAGGAGCGTCTTGGAAACGAGATAGATTTAGTTTAGATTTAGATTTAGCGTGAACAAAAGACTCCTGCGGAGAAAACGCAGACTATAGAAAGTATCTCCAGTTTACCACTAATATTTCGGTTAATTCGCATGGTTTTTTAATGTAATGACACACAATGTTACAATTTAGCAGTTTTCAATAAATGGGTTCATGTAGATATTCCTCTCAAAGTAAACACATATTTAAGTAGGTACATAATTGCTAAAAGACCTTTTTAAATCTAAATGCTGCTGCTTTCCCTCGTATTTTAAATTCCTCAGAACATCAATGTTAAGCATTGTAATTTTCCCAGTACCAAAATTCGCAAGCCACCGCGATTGAAGTAAATACAGGGAACAGCAAAAGTAACTATACTATAAGACTTTCTCCCTGTAAATGACAATTTGTTTTTTCAAGCTTAAATATTCTACAAATATTCTCGTCATCTCTAGCACAACTTTCACTTTACTTTCACCTTTATAAAAGTGAAAGCTAAATTTTCTAGAAATGGGGTGAACAATGAATGATCACTGACACGGAGAAAGTCCCGCGATATACTTTTTGGTCTTCTTTGTATAGAGGTATTGTCTCTGACTGCAAATGCTTAGATACCTACGGGATACAATTTAATGGTTCGTTTAAATAAATTAATTTTTGTCAAAATGTATTGAGATGATTCAAAATTCCTTATAATTTCTATGCAAATCCTTCTTTTATTTCCAAGGTAAAATTGAGTATTTAATCACTAATAAATTTTTAGGGAAGAATTAAATGATTTTAATGAAGCATTAAATAAGAACCCTTATGTATAGGTAAATAGTTTTGTATTGACTGTTGTTGGGAGCCGGGAATAATAACGAGCCTATATGAATATGGGCTTAACTCGTATGTTTCTATCGCTTTGAACGAATTAATTACTTTTAGCCCTTTGTCAGAAATAATGATTTCCCCTGCTTATGAAATTAGTATCTGTATAAAATTAAGTGGAATAATAAGGATAATATTTTGGGTATATATACTTAGGTTGGTCATAATATGTGAGATTGGAGTCGGCATATAATTAAGCATTACTATAGAGCATCTGTATATTTATGAGGTTTTATTTTATGGACCACTTGCATGTGTCACATTATGTATTGAAGATGACGAGAAAGGCATTAGTTGTCACAAGTGAAGGACTGGAAAGGTTATCAGGAAAATGGAGTAGTCTGATTTAACTGAAACGTAGTCGTCGTCGAGGGAAGTATATGTGGGACGGAGGCATGGAGCGTCAGAGACAGAACTTGAGAAAGATCAAATAAATTCAAGAGAATTGAAGGAAACAAGGACTCGGTAGGACTGGGAAGTTGAAGAAGTAGGCACCTATAAATAACACTCGACTGGAGAAAGAGTCAAAGCTTTAGTTTAGTCTTTGATTTCATCTTGTAATTATACTAGGACTAATTAGAACGGCGAGATTTGAAAAGTCGACGAAAGCAGAAAGGAAAGCGAGACGAAAGATTTCTGTAACTATATGATCAATAGATTCTCGATATCCACCCATAGACTCCTCCTCACAGTAGTTGCCACTCCATACTTAAAGTATTCCTTTATTATTAGCTACCTACCTAGCACGTCTGTGTATTTCTATAGCATTAATGACTAGGTATTATATAATAATATTAGCCAGCTCTATCGAGAGAAATTCCCAGAATGCAATCCTATGGTCGTATTATTATGTGGCACAGTAGGTCCTGACTGTTTTGCAGTAGAAGAATACGTAAGTTACTTAAGTAGTGACTTCCTTGCATTCACAGCCAGTGTGAAAGTGGAGTGAAAGCAAAGTTGAGTGAGATGATAGTGGAAGGAAGTTGAACAAGAGCAGGAGCAGGAGCCAGAGCGAGGAGGCGGATAGTAAATGTGGAGTGGAGGTGAGTGTGAGACGGACAAATAGAAAGGAGGGCGAGAGATAGATTGGAATTGGAGAGAAAGGTAGACGAAGATAAATAACGAGTGGAAAGCGTAATAAGTTAACTTTCCATGCAGACAAAACTGAGTGAGTTGCTTTGCTCCCCTTGGCTCGTCTACCTACAAAGCCGCTAAAAAGAACGCAGTCACAATGAGTCGAAGACATAGCTACACACATACAGATAAGCAGAATAAGATCCCTGGCTGCTCTAATCTAATCGTAAGCTAACAATAGGCTCCACATCAGCATTGCATGCCATTCTCCATCCATCCACTCAACTCGCTCACTGAATATACATATCCTCATATCCTCATCATCTCAGATCCTGATACCCTCAGATCCTCAGATCCTGAGAGAGAGAGAGAGAGAGAGAGAGGAGTAGTGAGGCTGCATATCGGATTAGCGGTGGGTGGATTGGTCCTTGGACTCCGATATCCATGCCAGGCAGCTCGAGAGAGAGAGAGAGGACACCTATCTATGTTGAATGAGGAGGCAGGATATAGAGGATGACATGGAGTTGCGGGTGGAAAGTCGGAAATGGTGGTTGCTGGGTCGCGCAAGAAATGTGATTTGAAAGAAAGGCTATGACAGCCCAAGAGACTATAAAATAGAGTGGTTTGTTCGTGTGCGTATAATTGAGAGCGTCTGTCTGTCTTGACTTCTCTTGACTAGGCCAGTCTCTCTCTCTCGGCTGATACTCTTATAATATTATTATTCTTATCCCTGCCATCCCATCCCACCAACAAACTTAACGGAACTCACTCAATCTAACCGACAGAACTGCTTCGTTGCCCCAACCCAACATAACACTCTCTCAAATGCTTTCTCTTCAATCCTTCTCGCTTTCCCCGACTATCTGCCTACAGATAACGCTATTAACTATGTAAATAAGACTACCCACATATATTTTACACATCCCATCCCGCCTCTTGCGCCCTCACCTACTTACTCCCATTGTCACATTCAGAAGACCTTTCCGACTTCCCTTCTCCCTCCACTCCACTCCATCCATAACCATACACTCCACACTCTTCTTCTACTCCACACCATAACATGCGCTAACTTTCTCCTTTTTAAATTCTTTTTATTTCACAAAATATTGACACATTTTATACTTAGCGCAGAACGTTAGGCCTTTTAGAAATAAAAATGCCCTCCTTGCAAACATTTATTTTTAAATTCCTTTTGGCAGCTATGCATCTGCTAAACCGGTTTGACATTCACATTAGGTGCCTCCGTTAATACAGCGGTGAATGCATAATTAAAATCCGAAAAATTATACAGTAGGCAGATATAGAAATAAATAGCGATCGATTGTTACAGCAATATATCAGGGTTGTCGGTCTGTCATTGTCAATAATAGAGATAATGCCAAGAACTGGTAAAATCTGGAAACTAATTACAAATGTTAATTGATATTAATTATATTTCAAATTCTTCAATCGTTGTACGTACTTTAAAATGGCGAGAAGAAAGTGCGTGTGTGATCCCTGTGATGACTTGATCACACACACCAAATTAATTACGTAGTATCTGCATGTGAAATGCCCAAATCAAAATTAATATTGGATTTCTCTAGGACATGCTAGTGAAATGTTAGTCGTGCTCTCGTGACATTACTGCGTCTATAATTAGCTACGTATTTATAGACTAACCATTAAAAATGAGGAATCTACCTAGGTATAAAACGAGAAGAACGGCTGTATTCAATATGTAAAAATTACACTATGCCACGTAACGTGCATGTACTTGAACCCGGGTTTTATAGTTAAAGGAGAGAGGTAAACTGCTTATAATATAATGTGTAGCAAAAGGTAAAAACTGTATACGCAGTGTAATAGGGAATAATGCAGTGGGTGGTTGGCATTATACGGTCGTATCGTATTTGTTACAGGGTCCTTAGTAGTAGAAGAAAAGGAGCTTTTGAATGTGCCCATGAAATGCAGTTGTAACTGTAAGTAAAAGTGTTCTATTATAGTGTGGGATGTGATGTAGTATAAATGGTAATAGTAACAGGAGGAAAGAACAAGAACAGTAGAGGCTTTGTATGATAATTTATGAAACCGAGTTTCTGAGAGATTTACAACTTGAATTTTTTGCATGCCTGCATACAGAGAAGTGCCTTTTGCACATCTGGCCTCGCCCTGTGGATATGTTTTTATTACCGCCAACGAACCAGGCAGCCACACACACACAACGCCACTCTTTAACTCCATGTTTACTATAATGCCCCACAATACACGAATAGGCATTTAAAAGCCTCTTACCTCTATCAATACTACAGTATTATAATAATATGTAATAAATAATATTATTAATTATTTATACGCTCCTGATTTTTAAATGTTACAACGCATTTATTATTATATTATTACTTGATAGTTCGAATGCAAGATCTCTTAGAGAATTTTCCGCTAATTGAGCAACTTTTTCTTTTAATGACTGGAGACAAAACATTAGAAGCTAATGTAAATTTTTTATTTAACGTTGCATTTACGTGAAATGAAATCAAATCCCACCAAGAGTACATGAATATTTAACGATGAGTTTAACCAAGTCACGAATGTCTCATCAAGGAGGCGAACATGTCGAAGATTTGTGACCTCGGCCAAAGTCTCGAATAGACACTTCGCTATGCTATGGTAATCATGTGGGAAAGTTTCCTTGCTACAGTTAATATTAATGCGGAAGGCTTTTATGCCTTTACACGAGTTCCTTCTATGTATCCTAGGCAAGCGAGATGTTGTAAAACTTTCTGCTTTATTAACAACAGCCCAACAGACATAACACAAAGACACACCCCAAATAAACAGTTAAAATCTTACTGTCAAAGCCCAGAAAACTAACTTTCACTTGTCCTACAAATTTAAGTGTCAATATTCCGACATTGTCTACATTTTCTAATAAAATTATCGGGAAAATGTGACTTTGTGAATTGTGACTTGTCTTTTTAAAACTCTTTTGAAATTAAATAACAGAAAGAGTTGAAACATGAAACAGTACAAAAGATGGCGATCTCATGTTCAAACTGCAGTTATTCATTATTTATTTGTATTACTAGAGTGTCAAAAAAGTTTGCCTGAATTGTACAGGATATGATTTGTTCAATTTAAAAAACCTATCAACACGGAATATTTATAGCATAACGAAATCCATTCGTAGGGAACAGCAATCGATAATTAATTAGCTAAACAATTTTAGTGGCGTTGAATAAGTTTCGTAATCAACTCGTGTATTTTTTTTGCGTTTGCGACAGATTAGTTTGTGGTGGTGATTAAAATAGTAGTTGTCCAAGTATTACAGGGAATAGAGTGGGACAACAGGACGGTAGGTGTCTTTAATTCGGGGGAATTGGTTTATTGTGAAGAGAACATCTGTATGTTTTCGTAAATGGCTTTGCTAATGGGAGTAAAGAGTGGGAGGCAGGCATACGTCAGTTGTAGGTTGTAGCTATTTATTATTTCATCGACAGGTCATAGCAACAAAGAAGGGCTATAAAACCATTAGAGTCATATTAGCAGCTAAGTAAGTGTAACGATGTAGTAGATGGACATAAACTTATTGGACTCCCTTTCAGCACAACTTTTCACGAAAGATAAAGTGCTCACTGAGCACGAGTAAAAATGCCCAATACTATAATTAGTGAAGGTGGGCATGGCAGAGAGCAAAGGATACGACTACACTACTACTACATACATACAAAGTGCACAGGGAGTCTGAATAGTCTGAGTTGGCCGGAGAGAGAGAGAGAACTACATCAGGTACCCAAAAAATCCCGTAAAATAGCGAAGAGCAGAAGATGGCTTGCTATGCCCCGTGTATAAAAGTTGCATTTCGAGGCGGAGAGACTCTTTCGTGTTAAAACTATACAACTTTCCCGAATTGCATGTCAAAGTTGTGTTGATGTAAACTTGATCCTAAACTTAAAACTCCTCTTGGTTTTTATAAAAAATATACTAGCAACGACTCCGGCTGACTCTTATACAAAATGAATGGCCTGCACAATGTCAAAGAGTAGCCTTAATAAATGTAACGTTTCTTTCTATATACAATATACACAACTAATGCTTCTTTATAGACCGGGTCTTGCCGACTCTAAACCAAGCTCTTCAGTATAACTCCGTGTATGCAAGGAAATCCACATCCATAATAGTTTTACTCAAATTCAGAAAATAATTATTGCTCCTGGGTATCTAAGTGAAAGTTATGTACTCAAAAGCCATAAAATAAAGAGGAAGAAGGGAGGGAAAAGTTGTCCGTTAGAGAGAAGAGTTAAAGTTAAGGTGAGGCAGAAGAAATTTAGAAAATAAAAGTGAATTAGCAGTAGAGGAAACAAAGGAGAATACGAGCGATTACTATAAAGCACTATTGGCGATTGAAGAACATTTTTAGCTTCTGCCTTGCCACGACTCTGCTTTGCCAATTTAAATGCATTCGCAAAAAAAGGAAGGATTTGGCAATGGGTATATAGTAATAAGGTTACCTACGGCTACATTCGCCATAGTGCCATGCCATGCCACCACACATTGCTGCTATTAAGGAGCAAAGAATGAGGGAATAGCTATAGGTACATTGGTTACTTATACGTGCTCCGAAGAAATGCTCCTTTTCCGACGATTGACATTGAGTGTGCAATTCTCATTCAGAATTGATTTCACCCTGCTCCTTTCCTCTGCCTGCCTGGCCACTCGTGATGTATCCTTTTCTAAGTTGTGTGTACAAAAATAAAGACATCTCAACCAGAGGAACATTTAAAGGGGAAATGGGAGAAAGAGAGAAGCCAAATGTGTGTTAGTAATGCAATCGCATGCAATACCATCACTCTTCCCTCTTCACATTGTTTTTGTTCACTTTTTTGGCTTCAACCACACTATCGTCAATAATTCACTTCACTTCCCCTTCAGCAGCTCCGCAAATTACTGCTAACCCCGTCGGACCTTCCAAAGCCCTACTTTAAATTTTACTTCTACCTTCTACCTATACACTAAACTACAACATTAAAAATAAACACTTCCCCTTCAGCAGCTCCGCAAATTACTGCTAACCCCGTCGGACCTTCCAAAGCCCTACTTTAAATTTTACTTCTACCTTCTACCTATACACTAAACTACAGCATTAAAAATAAATCCACTACATGCACAATTGTCCTGCCTTGGACTCCGTTATTCAACGTCCTTTGCTCTTTTAGTCAACTTAAGTAGGTAGGTACTAAGTACTTACACTTGCTTAATTCTATAAATGGAACACCCCACCCCCTTTATCATAATTACTATTAATTACACTGCACAAGAAATAATGTTTCAAATTTATTGTGCGTGTTACACCAAATATTAGCAACGACAACTACTACCACAGGAATTATAAGTGGGAGAAGCCATTAATTATTATCAATGACAATACAATTGCAAAATAACAGAAAATACCTTTTCAATCAATAGCTTTACTGTTGGATAATTGATGGTTATTGAGAAACCGTTAGAATGTTAAATTTCAAGTTAAAAAACAAATCGTTATCTTAACATCCATTTGCATTTCCCACTTCGACTTCAGTAACATTTAGTCGTCGGCTGATATGTAATAATTACTAAATGACGATTTCTATGTATGTAGGTACTTAGGTAGATATTTCATGAAACTGTGTTAAAGTGAATTCAATATTTGAATAAACTGAAATGAGAACAAAACGGAAAGCTTCCAAATTCTCAGCACTGCACTGAACTGTATTAAGAGATGTACTTGAATTCCATTAGGAATGTGTACGGACATTAATTGACGTTATTGTGTTGTCTGGTAGAAGAGTGTAGACCTCTAGAGAAATCATATCAGTGATTTATCATTTTGGAGAGTCATTAACGCTGTGCCAACAACTCAGGTAAACTCTTGACTTTTTGGAGGATATTATTTATCGGTTGTGGTGGATGGACG
>JABASI010006083.1:0-11336 GCA_019776505.1 Tomocerus nigrus
ATGTTTTCCATGATTATGAAACAGTAGTAGGTCTTTCGTTGTTCCATTGATCGAAATAATAAAATATTGGCATTTTTTAGACGTTAATCTACATATTAAACAGTAACTTCATACCATTTAGTTATAGCTATATATACCTATAGTTTTATTCCAGTCTGTAAGTTCAAAAGTCTCAGTATGCCTCCTACGCATGGCATACACATTGTTATAATAATATTATTAATGATATTGGATTTGGGTGAGAGAAGATCAAAGTATAACCCCTAGAATTAGAGAATGATGAAAATGCATTATATGGTTCTACAGTTAATTAATTGCTAATCTAGAAAATGGTAATTGTTAATTTGATGTATTTGAGCCTTTTACTATAAATTCTTCGGTAATTCGGTATCACTTCAAATCAAGTGATAGCCCTTCACCTCCCTTCCCGCATGCCATAATATAATTTCTCAATAGCTCAATAGAACTGATAATAGATGCAAAATCAACTATTCCATTCCCACTAATTCCCACTTTGCCCGATAAGTTCACGCGTAATAATCTGCTCTTCCGACTTCCGTCCGACTATCCTTCACAATGGGTTTGTAAGTGTTTCACTTGAACGAGCATACTAAATGGAATAGGAGATGCTAAGATAAGAGTATATCAAATGTAAATAGACGATGTAATATTATTAGAAGTTATAATAATAGATACCCGTTGGTGTAGAGAATACAAGATACTTAGAGTTAAGTAGTAAAAATGAGTAAAATCCGATTTTGCTAACAAATGTAGCGTAATTGCTCACATCCAAAATGGCAGAGTTAAGCAGGACGTTTAATCAGGGAAGATTAGCTGTAAAAAAGTTTAATTCTAGGAGCACTAAGTATCTAAGTTGAAAATTAAAATTACCAGAGGACAGGAGAGATACATAGGACCGGGAGAGAGCATGGGGAGATTAGGCAAAGGTATATTAATACCTTCACAGCCTACTAGAGAGAGGCAGACCGAATGAGAGGATGAGAATAGCGAAAGTCACGATGAGACCCACAGGAAAAGCATGCAAGATTACATTTCTACTCTGTATCCCACAAAGTATATTAGTAGATGAAGATGAAGCTATTATAGATGTGTGTAAGGAGCAACGAAGTGTTTCTATTTACTATCGTTGCAATGATTAGGTACACGAATGCGAAAGGAAGAAAAGCTGAGCTCGCTGGTGTTGGCCAAAAAACTTGAATAAATGTAATGCCTACTAGCTAGATAGACTAGACTGTATGTTCTTGAGAGTCAGTAGTCGGATGAGAATAGTTACAATGCATATGCCTTGTGTGAATACTTAGGTTGGCCTAGTACAATTTTAACTGTTTCGTAATCGTAACACAGTACGTGTCATCCTTTGCTTTGGTTAACTTTAGTACGACATACGTAAGGCCAACCTATTCTTACTACTCCACTATTATTGTAGGAAAGAGTCGGAGAAGGATGTTACATTGCATTACATACGGTACAGCAGAACCAGAGCAGCAATACTCAATGAACACAAATAAGATCAGGGGAGAGTGGAGTACGTGGAGAAATTTATTGCAAATAACAAAAAGGCTTCTCTTTCCTTGCATTGCATTAGGGAGAAAAGTTTGTAAATGTGCACTACCTAAGTGGGGAACAGGGGCGTATTAAAATTTGCTAATTTTTTGGTAAGAAAAGAAGAAAAATGTTGATTAGCAAATTGAGCTCCTTATCTTTTAGATATCTTAGTTATTGTATACTCATCAGATAAATGAATATCACTTTAATTAAGCAAGAGGGAAAAAGTATATGGATATAAGAAAGGGGAATTATATCCTCTCGGAAAATATTTGCGAACGTTCCTGGCACGGTAAGGAATGAGACGCATGTCAGAGCTGAAGAAGAACCCGGGATCCGGTTTAGTACACATTAGCCCGTGCTGAGTCTTTCTCCAGCTCCTGAAAGAGCCACACGACTTTACGTCCTCGATCGGCTGGTAGGCAGGCAGGTCGTCTCATATTACAATTCAATCCGTGTTTCCCAATCTGATCTTTATCCTCTTTATTCTAGTCATCCCCTAAATTTTTTTTCAATCAAATTCTGGTGAGACGTAAAATATTAGAGCTCAGCGCTTTTAGTAGTGTCGTTTTGTTAGAAAAAAATATTTTTGTGAAAATTAGTTGTGACGAGGGGAGTAAGAAGTTACTTGCTCATAATACAGTAAGTACATATAGTTTCAAAAGTTAGTAAATCATTTTTCCATTGAGCTGTTAGAAGATCACGTTTTCTTCTCTTGAGTTAAAGCAGCATCACTCGTTTCTTTTGCTTGAGATTTTGTTGATTTCTATCTGTAATTGAGCTTAAAAGGCGAGTGGTTGACAAAAATAGAGAGGCTAGTCATATATCCCATCAGAGCACCTACATAACAGATACTTACACTTAGATTTTCACCACAACACAAACGAGTACGATATAACGATCGACTCCATTTTCCTTCGAAAGCATAACAGTCTGTAATTGTCAGCCTGATTATTGTCATTGTTTATGCAAATAACTGAATGTGATCGATTTTCTGGATTGGCTTACCTTCTGTATACACAGTTAGCTAGAGACAGAGAGGTACACATACATTACATCACAAAATTTTAGCATTGTGTGTGAATCTAGTTCAGAATAGTCTAGTCCAATTCAGTTGACTTCAATCCAGAAGGCTTCAACAGCGTATCAGTCAGATACCTCAAATCAAGTCACGCAACAAACAACTAGAGCTCTCCACCCAGCCACATTCAGCTTCAAATAAAATATTCATCATAGTATTTATGATTACTTAACCACTTTGAGATATTGAAAACACAAACAAACAAATCGCACTGCTGGTTCCTAATATTTATTGGCACTGGAAAACTCCCGTCCAATTTGTTGGGAATTAACAGTGTCGTCTTCTCTCTCCAGTACTTATCACTGCAAAAAGAATTGAAAAAGGGCGCTTTGTTGTGTAGGCCTGAAAATCTCGCCAGTACATCAGAAAGTTTATCAGTGCTGTTCAGAAACCCCTAGCCAACTAAGCCGACGGCCGACGTACTCATTCAATTACTCTTTTGTTGAAAATCAGAGGAAGAAGCAGAGCACCAACCAGTGTTTTTGGAGGAGGGTGACCGTAATTTTCGACAATGGTGAGATGAGGAGTTGGATGTTACCACAGGAGGGAAGTTGGTGGTGGAGGGGGAGGTTAGTTGGTTTTACGGTGAAGTGAGACCTTAAAAAGTGGTTGCCAATGCAATCGGCTTCCCCTGGTGGTTATGCAAATGCCCCGGTCGGGTCACCATCCGCCGGTCCGGGAGCTAGTGCTTCTGCGGCCGCCTATGGAGCCAAACCGGTGAATGGAGGTCGCTTTGACTTTGACGATGGAGGAACATACTGTGGTGGCTGGGAAGATGGCAAAGCTCATGGCCATGGTGTTTGTACTGGGCCAAAAGGACAAGGAGAATATGCTGGCTCGTGGCATTTTGGATTTGAAGTCTCAGGAGTCTATACTTGGCCAAGGTAATTGCATCCTTCTATTTTAATTAGTTTACATTCTCGTAATAATACTTTTAAATCCATACCATGCCTAAATATTTCAACAAGGTCGCCTTTTCCTAATTATTGTCAATCTGCTCAACAACCTTCCTACGACTCAAAATCTTATACTGAGCTTTACCTACACCTTTAAGCATTCTTCAACCTGGTCTACATTAAAAAATGATTTTCTTTCTTCCCCTGTCCACAAATATAAAATGTAATCTCATCTCATCCTCCTTTATTTCCAGTTTGATTCTATTACTATTTTCCTACTAAAGATATTATACCCAGAGTAAATCTATGATGTAAACAGAAGATATTCTAAGGATTTTGTTTGAGCATAGTTTTGTAAAGGTATGAAAAGTTCCCTTCAGAAATAACAACAATATTGTTTCAATAATAAACGTCAGATCTTAGACAGTTCTATAGAGAGTCTTTTGACTTCGATTGTATGTATTTATTGTTCGTTGACTGGATCCCATATTTCTTTAGCTTTGTAAAAGAAGAGAGCAACTGTATTTCTGCTCCTCAACTTATGCCCTTCTCTTTTAGCCAATTTTATGCCAAAAAGTTCTTCTCTCTCTGTTTCTCGAGAAGTCTGCACACTTTTCTCCCATCTCACACGTCTCCCCAACAAAGTAAGCCAGTCAGACTAAATAAAATATCAGAAATATCCGAGAGGTGCTTCTAAGAAAGACAAGCCAAACTTCCGCAACAAAGACTAACATAGTGAAAAGATAGACTGCTGTCTTTTGTGTCACTGTCTGCTATTCCTTGGACTCTGCCACTCTTTTATAGCTGTACAGTGCTGTAACATTATGACGAAATTTTCTCATATATCTTCAAAGTGATCGGCTATGATATGAATGACTTTTCTGTTCTTTTGTTCACACATTTCCCCCTGTCTTCCTAAAAATACCCAACCATGTAATTTCTTATTGTCAAATAAAACTAACTTTTGTATCGCCAACTTCAAACCTAATTCCGCCTTCTTCAGCCACCAATGCCACCAAATTCAATACTCAATTTATAGCTATCAATCTATTTCGAGAAAAATTACTAATGCTTCGATAGTTAACTTGCTTAAAGGTTTATCCAAAGTTTTAAGTTTTCTCCTCTCCTCGTCTCTTCATTGTCAGTTTAGTCATTTCTGCGTGAATGAAGTTCTCTGTTCTAAGATATATTTATGCTATTTCTTCTTATAGAGTTGCAGCTAAGTATATTCGTCGCAAGTTCCGATTATTTTAGAAGTAACCATTCCGAGCTAAGCTTGATTGAACAGAAGAAAAGCATTTTGTATTCCATTCACACACCATTCCCTCTCTCATCTTGTCAAGTACCGAGAGAATAGGTGCAAATTCTTCCCCTCTAACTTTGACCGACTGAATCAAACTTTGTAATTCGTGGTGAATGTACTTAAAGTTAGTTTGTCCTTTATATTCAGCACAAAGAGACTATACTAACTATAGATACGTTCTCAGTTCCTTGCGTTATTTCTGGTGCTTAAATAGCACAAGCAAGTATAACCTTAGTTTGCAGTTCTTAACGTTTCCACTTCTCTTTTCACCAAAAGTCCCCAAGGGATACAAGTTTTATAGTTGAATGAAGGCTTACATTTCGGATACTTTTATAAATCGATCAATCCTACTTCATACCAAATGATCTAATGCAAATTAAATGTACACCAAGTACATAACCAACACTATTCAGGAATAAGCAGTAGACTACTAAGCTAATTTTTGAGTTACTTATTACTTTATTACTTCTGGTAAATGTTTTACTGCTGTATACTTTAAGTAGTATTTGAAGACGTGCTTATAATTTTGCTACATAAAATATTATTTACGTTTCATCACTGGCATCTGTAATGTACATGGTTATTTTTCCAGGAAATGTTTTATAAAAATATTATGATGTCCATGTTAGTAGAATACTATTTACAGATAAAAATTATGAACTTACTTTTTTTACTATGTGGATATGCTTACACGGTATAGTACATGGCATTATATTCTAAGCACGCACGATTAGTGATGTCTGTTGAATCAGTCTGCTGTAGTATGTTTTTGGTGGGCCCTCATTTTAGTCCCAGTGACATACTTCCGAAATATGCAGACATAGTCATGCTGTATGGTTGCATTTGTTCGTACGCACGCACACAGGCACACATCTTAATCCCAAATACCCTCGCTGTGTTTATTCCAACCCAGAAAATAGCTCTGTATATAGAGTAGTATTACTTATTAAAAGACGGTGGGAGATAGATATTTTAGATATATCATATAAAAAATGCTGTCTGATTAAGTAAGTCATTCAAATCATCAATATGTCACCTCTCTAATTCGTTTATTGGAATTTTAAACTCTTCCTGAGTTCATAGGAAAGATAGATCAGCAGGAGTAGGAGGAAACTGTTTCGAGAATATCTTTTATGACCTCATCATGATCGTGAATAATTGCGACACGATTTAAATCGCACGTTTAGTTTACTTATGCTAGGGATGAATATCTAATCAAAGAAAGTGGAAAGTACCAAGCTTCCGTGCTTACTGTCTGTGAAACGTGCTAGAAGCACTAGAATGTTTGCTGGACCTGCTCTCCTCGGATGAGACGAGTTCTTACAAAAACAATTTACCAGCCTGAGAGTTCTTACTCTTGCGTTACTGCTTCTGCTTGCGGAATAGTAAATATTGCGGAACTAGCAGTTCTAAAAATATTTAATGAGCTGGTTACCAAATGTGTTCATACTCAAAGAAAGCACGTTGTCTGACCATGTTCAGACTTAAATTATTCATTTATCAAATCAGTGTAGTGACTAACTCGTTTTGCGTCTTATCTTTTCCTAGCTGAATTTAGGTCTCTTTTTATTTAGGTTTGTAATCTCTCAAACAAAATTAGTTGTAAGTCTGCACTAACTATAAATAATGTTAAATATTGCCAAAACAAAAACTGTATCAAAGTATCAATTAATCTGTTTTAAAGCTAATGATACAGTGTGATGATGATTATTGTGATGCCTTATTGTCTTGCTAGTTGATGTGTATATCGAAGCACCAATAATATATTTATTTACCTGTATGTATCTGTGACAATCTGCGTGTTTTTAAGCTTTAGCCACATAAAATCTTATCCAAGAGCTATAGTTTCTCTCATGTAGCATATTACAACAAACTACCGTTCATGCCTAGTCCATATTAGTAGGTAGTTATTTGCGCATAAGAAAACCTTGAAAAGAATAAGTTACTTCAAAATTGATGCAAAATTCGTCAATGAAAGTGAAAGTGGTAATTTTACACGTTCAGTTTCTTAATTACAGGGTGCTGTTTTATTAGAGATCTTTGAACTTTCCTTTTATGCATTTAAGTGTATTCCACCTTTACCCTTGCTTTTACGGAGCACCACTACTAAACCAGTCACACCACACCATCAGGGGCCTGATTAGGGACTATTACGGATTTGAGTGACTCTATTGAAAACAATTTCCTTAGGATGTTTTTTTAAATAATTCAAAATATTGACTTAGGAGAAAGTGAAGCTGATTGCATTTCATTTCATACACTTGACTCATATGCAAAAATTCGAATACAGTGACAATTCAAAACTGCGCTTATAATATTGGTAAATGTAAATACATATGTAATAAAAATGCAGTGGTATTGATTTAGAAGTTTCAATAAACTAGGACCATATGGTGAGGCAACATTTGTATTCTTCTAGTACATGGGCATATAGTATACTTTACGGATATGAAAGAACGATGGGAAGAATGAGGAAAAGAGTATAATTCTATTGCATGTGTCATGTCTGCTGTCTACTTCAGTCAAGTCCAGTTATAATGTGGATGGAATAGATACACATTAGCATACTATGTTGTCATAATGTGCCATAAGTGACATGAAATATAAATCCTCCGTTTATGTACAGTATGCGATATGGTTGTAAGTGTTTACTGATGTCGATATATAATGTACCTATAGTCTCTTTATGCACCAGGTGACTACACGTTCTGATGTTATCACAGATCGGAAAAGAGCATCTGGGAAAAGTTTTTCACATGCCTATTATTGCAACTGAGGATACGTACAGACATTGAATAAAGCTAGGAAAACTTAAGTAGCGCGTGTTGAAGAATCTGAAAGTGCAATAGTCGACATTTGAATATGTTAGCATAGTTTCTTGTTCTGAAAATATTTAAATGTTTCAAAATTCCTCGGTTGCTTGTAGTTTTTACATTTATTGATATTTTCCAATAGCAGTCATATAGCGTAATCGCTAAAGAATTTAGGACATTTTTTGAAAAGAATTCATGTAGAAAAATATAGAAATTGCTACTGCTTCATAGTAATAGTGGCTAGGACGAGAGAGTTTAAACTGCAGAAGAGACAACGAAGTGCAAAGCTGCATCACAAATCTTATGAATGGCGGAGGAAATTCCGACAACAATTATTTATGATACAGTAATTCTCTAGAGGCTTATAGGTTTCGTAGCTAGCAAGAGAGGAGAGAGAGAGAGAGAGATGCTTACACTACACACACATACACACTCACACTCATACACACAGATGATACTCGTTTGATTAGCGCATAAATGTATTCTATTTTTAAATTTTTCAGTCTTAAGTTGAAGGAGCAGGCTTATATAGATTGCATACATTTGTGTTGGAAACGTACATAGAAAATTTCGAGGATGGTTAGCACAATGTGTGGATACGTAGTACGCTAACGAAGCGATTACATTCTGGTGCTGTTTAAATAATGTTATCTATCTATGAGTTGTACTAACACATAGTGCATTAAGTCCATAATGCAGTGCTAGAAAGGACTATCAACTAGGAGATAGTCAAACTGATGCCTTTTCCACGACTAACAAGTTTCTCTACTCCAACTGTCTCTATGTACTTTAGTGTGCTGTTTCTATTAAAATATGTACATATCTTTATAGCTTCCTTTCGCACACTAAAATTTGAGTGACTATGAATATAGAAGGATAAGGACTCTATGAGACTTATATTCGTAAGTATAGCTAGTACACATACATTGTAAGTTAGTTAAAGACAGACTACATCTTTGCATGTAGTCTATAAAAGAAGATATCTTGCTATGTTTAAAGACATAATACATTTATAGATACGAAGTAAAGTTTTAAAGTTCTCTGATCTCGTCATGCATTTGCATTTACATCAGTCTTGCTGCCAGCGGCATGTATGCACAATGTCCAATGTACAGAATTGTAGCTACATGAAGATTTTACGTATATACTAGTAGTAGTAGGCGACTATCTTTACACGCATGTAAGTATTACTAAATAGCAAAGACAGAAGGAGCGAGACTCCATTTTATTCGTTATTTCATGGAAAGTATAAAGTAGAGATGTTGTATTCATGTAGGAAGAGATAAGTAAGTCAAGTCGAGTTACTTAGCAAGACTCATGTAAAAAGTTAACAATAGAAAGACAATGGAGAATGACACATAGAGGAAGTGAATAATATGTTGACATGCAGGCAGATGAGACTCTGGTTGGAAATTCCCATAGAAAGCCGACTGTCTCCGTCCATCAACGAAATTCTCGAATAGCAGCGATTACGTTTCGTCTTGTTACAAAAGTAAAATCAAATTTCCTTCAAGACATGTTGTTATTCTGAACAGATAGGAAGAAAATGGAAAGTAAATAGGGAAAGAATGAAAGAAAGAAGAGAAAATGGTCTTCAGACTCCTTTTCAATGCTGTCGGAATGTCCAGTAGTGTTGTCCGTGTAATAGAGTGAAGCTTTTTCATTCTTTTTTCTGAAGGGACTAAGTAGTGAGTGACATGGGAAGAGAAAAAGATGAAAACAGGCTGACTTGACGGCTTCTTTTCTCTTTTCGTTTTGATTGTTCGCCATTGGAGGTGATTCAGGCTTTTGCAATAACGATTAAGGGGATCTCAATTTTGATAATGTGACTATCTTCGAGTTTGAAGTCTTTGAAGAAGAGTCTCTTTGCTTTTAGTCGACAAAGTTCCTCCATTTCTACCTACCTTACCTCCTACCTTCTAGTATCTTTATTTTAAAGAGGAAAAGAGGGTATTGCTATGAATGTGGCTACGATCATAGGCACTAGAAATAATGTGGGTGTATATATATCCATAGAAAAGATTGCCTAAGAAAAGATTGTCTAATAACAAGGAATAAAAGGGAAAGGACTTGAAAAGGGACTTCTTTGTGGCAGAGGAAAGAAGGGATCCCTTGGAAAAGTGACTTTTGGTGAGAAAGTGAGCATTGAGTGAAAATTTGGTGGGATTGCATCTCCAATATGTGAGAGAGATGGAATGGTCGATATTTTTAAAGTCTTCTTCTTGTCTGTTAAGCAAACCTGAGGAAATTCAAGTGAATTGAACTCGTCAGTGGATGGAAAGAGAGAGAGGATGCGAATGTGAAGAGTAGAAAATCCTTTTCTTATTCTTTTTCCTAGACAAGTTTCTTGTTGAGAGGGACAAAGTAGTCAAGTCAAGTTAACTCAAGTCACCACTGTAGCAGTGAGTGAGTGTGTCGACGAGAGCTTGAGGAGTTGACTAAGAAAATCAGGTCTGATGAGCCCATCCTGTTGCCAAAATAGACTCCACGTCTGAGCTCTCTGAATTCGCTTGGAATTCCTCAGCCAGGCACATTGCCAAATTCAAAGCAAAGGGACGGAATAAGCCAACCGCTTTTCTGTCTCTCTTTCTTACTTGATTCATTATTCCACTACAGAAGAAGTACAGACTAAACTAAACCAAGACACGACACGGACACGACCCGTTGTACTTCTTCTCTTCTACCTTTGCAAATAAAATATACCTACATACCCCACTCCTTATACATTGGAGCCATATTCTCTTTTTATCTTTGTATACATACAGTGCATGGGGAACTAAAACTACTCACTCAGATAAGTAGCTAGCTACTAGAGCTATCTGTAATTTCAACACAGTCCTGTTCTACTAAAAGCTTTCCGAGACCTATCGATGTATTTCCCATGCACATTCAAAAACACATACAAACTGAAGATGAGCAAGAACAGAAATAACATGGCCCTACATAACACCACGAAATGCATTATATGGCTATACATACAAATCTTCCACTTCTTCCAACTATAACATTGAATGTTATCATAAAAACGAAGCTCATGAAACTGCTTATAGAATTTAGAACTCCTCTCTCTATACTCTGTGACTGTAATGTATATGTAGTTAATATTCTGTTTTTGTTTCTCGATTTCAATGCAATACTATTAGAAGCATAATTGGCTTATTGGCATGGAACGGGTCTACTACGATATAGGAAAACATTCACATTATTATTATTATTATTATATGGTTTGTATATGTTACGTAGACGCTTTGTTACGTAGACTCTTGCCAATATACTTGTCGTAGTATGGGACATCGTCTTATTGCTCAAAATATCTTCTGTAGCTAATATGTAGCACTGTATACAGAATACTAATACTAATATCTCTGTACTACTACCATGTATACTTTAGTTTTTATTTCAACAAGAGTATAGCAATAGTTATATTATATGTGTGGATAGAATTAGGGAGCTATGGGTTTGCTTGTACTTGTGTGAAGTAAGGCCTAGTTGTCACTGTCAGCGATTCGATCAGTACTATGTTCATAAATGTACGTACTAAAGTTGGAAGGTATATGTCATTGACAACAGACGCATTACTACGTGTGTAGAAATAGAACTACAAGTTTAGAAATTTAACTACAAGAATTTAAGAGGAAATTCACTGTCTCACAGCTAATGTATATTATGTAGGTACA
>JABASI010006084.1:0-11334 GCA_019776505.1 Tomocerus nigrus
GCACTCAGTCAGGTATCCTGACAAGACTCCATCCAAAAGAGCCTGTCGGAATTAGTTTTCATGTTCTCTTTGGAAATTCTTCATCGTCGGGGAAAAACTGAAGAAAGTCAAGGAATGCCTGCTGGAAAGAAAGAAGCTAATTGAATTTGATGTTTCTTCTCTACCAAATTGCGAATCCTGGAATAATCCATCACCAGAAATTGATACAGCCGCTTCATCAGCACAGAACATAATGAAAGAAAACTTTTGCTTTGAAAATACAGAAGATCAGTATCTTTCAGCACATTTTGGAGAACCCCAGCCTCCTTATGATGTTACCTTCGAAGATATCAAATTCGAAACGATTGACGATGGCTTAGAGTACGAGAATGAAGACTTTTCCGAAGAGCGAGGACCAAATCAAAATAATACGATTGACCCGACCGAAAGTGAAGTGTTGACCACTAAGACGGAAGCGCTGACAACATCAGAAGATGCCGCAGAAAACAGTGAAAGCTGTCCACCTGAGCATTACCATCAACCGACTCTTCCAATATTAAAACTTCAAAGTAAGAACCGCATGTTTACCTACCTAGTTCATTTTACCTATATGCCAATTGTCTGCTATTGTTGAAATAATACATAAATATAATTGAATTTATTCTTTACAGAATTAGAGATTCCCAGCGGGGGAAGCCAATTAATTGCGGATGGATATAACCTGAACTGCCTACGGTTGAATAATCAGCTGAGGAAGAGCGAGAAGACTATGTGGACTAAAATGAACTCTGGTAGTAACTTTAGACTTGATCAACAAAATTCAGTGGAACCTTTAAATCAGCAATGGTAATTGGTGACTCATGTCAATTTCTGAATAAACTAATAATCGAAAAGACCAATGTGTCGCAAGAAAGAGTTCATAATTAATTACGTAGGGTAGCTTTTACTTTAACAGTTGTGTAATTGGTAATTTTCTTTTAAGGGGTGAGCGTTTAAATTCGCCACTTGAGCATTCAACGGAAGAGTCTAAGAGCAGTGAGGAGCCTTTGTCGACGTCTTCATTTCAAAATCGAAGGTGGGACAACAACATTATTGCAAACACAAATAAAGCAGATGGTAACAAAGAAAAGCCATACAAACGTAGATTCTACACGAAAAGTTTTAAAAAACAATCCGAAAAGATTTCGCAAAAATTGCGTCAACTTGCGAAGATGCCGACGTGTGATGGGGATGCAAATATGCAAATATTTCAATGTACGTCTTGTCCCAAACGTCTCTCCTCCTAAGGCAACTTGCTCAGCCATATGAGAAGTCACACAGGAGAAAGACCGTTTCGTTGTGATAAATGTGACTATGCTGCTGCTCGACGGGGCAGTGTACAGGATCATAAAATAGCTGTGCATGGGCTTCTCGGTATCAATCAGTCTAGTTTTGAATGCAGCTATTGCCTTAAACGTTTCCCCAGAAAAGCGACATTGGAGCAACATGTAAGAAGTCACACAGGAGAAAGACCGTTTCGTTGTGATAAATGTGACTATTGTTCTGCTCAACTCGGTCATTTGAAGATTCATCAATATCGACGCCATTTGACTGCAGGGTTGAATTTTCAGTGTGGAGAATGCGGAGACAAATTCAAGCTTGCTGTTCATGTCAAACAGCATTTCAAGCGTTTTTCAAGCAATTTTCTGAAGATTGTGTCATTGCAGCCGAATGAAGAAAATTACAAACCGAGGAAATTTATAGCAGTATTTTTGTGATGATACTTAAAAGAAAGTACCTACAGGCGAATGTTACTGCCATGCATTTCTTTTGTCAATTAGCAATAAATGAGATTTAAACAGAAAAGTACATAAATATACTTTTCTTATTATAAATGTTAAATCGGTCCTTTGAAAGCTACCGCATATTTCGAATTAGTTCTTCCCTCACTGGTAGACTATTGTATCTTCGCAAAAGAAGTAGGTACTTTTTTGATGAAGATTGACGCATAGGTATTTGTGTAGTGAAGTTATGTAGGAAGATTGAATTATAAAAGCATGCAAAATAATGTGGACACCCTTGATGGAAACGTCAATGCTCCCATTTATGCGTAGAATTTAAAATGGTACTCATGCAGTACTCATAACAATATACATTAAGCCGTCCTTCTCAACGACATCAATTTATTTTGTGCTAGCATTTCAATTTCTTAAAGCGTTAAAACTCGAAATAATCAATTTTTATGTATTTTCGAAATTGGGAAATTAGAAATACATTGCAAGGGATTATACATTGCCTTCATTTTATATTCAGGTAATCAATTCATAACTACTTGTAACAGCCAGATTCTACAATGCACTTGAAACGTGACAATAACGGACAAGTGATATTCAGGATTCATATATACTCAAAGCTGTGGACAAGTGAAATTTCATACCTCCTCAGCTACCTTGACATATTAACCATATAACAAAATTACATAAGATGACATGTTGACATAACATGAAATATTCAGAAAAAAAAGTTATAGAGATGAGTTGGCTTAGTAGGTGAGTAGAAAATTTCAAATTAAGTAGCTTCATAGCCTACTTACTCCATTAATAATTATTCACTATTCACTCACGGATGCATCAAATCTTTTTTCAGTAGTTCATAGATCATTCGTTCCCGGTAGTAGTTCATATTTTGTTGCTTAATAAAGTGGAACTCGGCCTCCCGCGACAAACATTCTGCAAACTTGCAAGTAAACATGCCGCAATCGCTTCCATTCTCCTGCTTTGGAATTCTCTTCACATTTTCCAGAATCCACTGCGTCGTGTCTAGCACCAAGTTATTTCTTTCTTTCATCTCATGGCTCATGTACTGCATTAAGGCCTGAAGAAAATTAAAGTTGCTTTCTAACATTTTCAATTTAGGTAATGTTGAGAAAAAGAGATGATGGAATTTAGAATAATTCAACTCACCCGTAGACATTTATCATTTCTTCCTCCTAAAGAGTCGTAGTACTTAAGAGTTTTGTTTCTTAAATCTGCAATGGCTAAGCACCAATGCGTTCCCAGATGAATTGGGAAAATTAGAAGATCGTAGGCAAAGATATCTACTTTTCGGGTCCATCTCTTCATAGCGTTAGAATAACCCTCCTTCAGATACGTGGGATAAAAATAAGTTGTAAAAATATGACATCTGGGGTACTTTCCATTTTTACTTCGATCAGCAATCAATTTCATGTACGCGTTAATTACCTAAAAACATCCACAAGAACATCATTATAAAACGGGAAATAATATTTAATTGTAGTAGAAATATTATTATTATGCCAAAATTATTTTACATTGTCATTAAGCCATTTGCCCGGAGCAAGGGTTTTGATATCTCCACACGTAATCTCAACATTGAATAGTTGCTCAAGGACATCGCTGTCTCTCCCGGGTCTCATCTGTAGGATATATTCGACAAATGTTATGTACCTAATGCTCTCTCAATCTCTTAATAAATATTATGTAGCTATAATACATTGAATATAATAGGGTGTAATGCAATTTTGCTATGCACTTACGGCAAGATGAATAATTGCTTTCATTTCTTCTGTAATTTCTGGTAGAGTAAAGAGTGGGTCTTCTAATTCGATGCTTTCTGTACAAACCAATTTTTTTCGATAAGCTTCGTGCAAAGCTTGCTCCATTTTTGATTCATTCTGAATGATTTGCATTCTCTCTTTCTCAATTTCAATTTGTTGGTTTTGACCGTCTTTGAAATCTTTCGATCTGAAAATAATGAACATGTTGCGTGTAAGCTTTAGCAGGTACTCAAAACAATAGCAATCAACAGAAATAAAAATGCTAAACTATAAAAAATACTCACAAATTTTGGAGGGAACTCTTTTGGGAGTAAGGAGATGAGGTTTGCTGTAGGGCTAAACTATTGAAGCTCCGACTCCGACCTCTTCCTTTGCCAACGATCGACTCGGACAAAATGAGAAGATCATGAGGAGCCAACTGTGTATCATCATTTTTTGAGCTATTGTCAATATTTTCCTGCATTTCCACGTCTTCTTCTTCTTCATAAGATGCATCAAAAAATAGATCACTTGCAGCCTGTAGCTTTAACCGCACAGTTTTGCAGAAAACTTGCAAAAAATTAAAAACCGCTAACGCAGGTCGTTTTAATAGTCGATTTGACAGAGGTGATGGTTTTTTGCGGTAGTAAACACCTTGGTCTACTTTTAATCTTTTTGATACAAGATAATCATCATCGTCTTCCGTCAATTCTGCTCTAAAATGCAAAATAGTAATAACAAAAAATTGTTGATTTACTTTTGAACGAAATCACTACAAAATGTTATTTAATTGGTTATGAATGTTAATAGGATTATAGCATTATCAATTTTTAATGTGATTTACTCGACATCATCGTGTTGCCTCTTTGTTCCGCTAAAATGTTTCAACGATGACGAGGGGAATGATGAGGCTGCATTTGAACTTCCTTCTGCTCTTCTTGAATCTTCATTTTCTCTTGCAGGGAAAAATAGATTCCTTACATTCGAAATCGCTTGTCGTAATACGGATGTCATTTGGACTTGGCAATTACACTTTGTTTTTAATGTTTTGGTCAACTAGAACTAAGCCTACTGATATTCAATGTGTCAGTACAATTATGCCGCGCATCCGTACATATATAAGTAAGCAGAATTTAGTGTAGGTGTGCGGTGTGCATTAAATTAACACCTTGAGTCAACTGGTCGACCTGAAAGCAAAAATCCTATCTACACGGAAATGTCTTGGATACAGTCACAGTTCACGGTTAGGTTAACTTAAAACCAGCGACGCCAACCATGGCGACCAATTCAAGTTTGGCAAAATAATTCAAAGGCGTTGGATTTGGGAGATAGGCGTTTTTAGAGTGGTCGAAGAAATTGTGAAGTGCTTTGATCTATTTTTCTCGTTCTCTTATTTAGTTACTTGCAGTTGAGTTTGTGTAGCTCGAGCTCCTCAGTTCTTTTACAGCCCTCCGGCTTTTATTTCGATGCTCTATACTGGCTGCTCTACCACATAAAATCAAAAATATAAAACTCCATTTCATTATTAGAAGTTCCCGACAACATTATTTTGTTTTTGGAAATGACTAGTCATTAGTACAAATTAATCCCCGAATAGTTTGTAAATTTTATAAATTGTGGAAATTGTGACTTATACTATTATCCTAGCATCCTAGATCCTAGGGAATTTTAAAACGCTTGAGAAGGGAAGAAAGAAAGGGAAAAAGAGGGAAGAAAAACTAAAAGGAGATTGGAAAGGAAAAAAGACGAAAGAAAAAGGAGGTCAGAGGGGAGAAACAAGGAAAAGGGAAGGTAATAGAAATAGAAATAAAATGTAATACACATTTTATCTATCGTTATTATATGGATATGGACATCATTATTATTGTATTCATTTTTTTTTAATTCAACCACACGATGGGCTCGTTGAATATGGGCGATGGGCTCGACACACGAGGTCAATATACCCGACGCCCGAGGCTCCCCCAACCCATGCCCGACGCTACCCTACCCGACGCCCTTCTACCCGACGCCCAACTCCCTCCCACCCGACGCCCAACGCCCTACCTAACCTAACCTAACATAACATAAACTACGATAACCTAACCCGCCGTCGGGGGTCGGGTGGGAGGGAGTCGGGCGTCGGGTGGTGGAGCGACGGGTGTCGGGTGGGAGGGCGTCGGGTATAGTGATGTCGGGAGTCGGGTAATGTGGATGAGCCCACACGATGCCCAATAAATAAACTCAACTGAAAACAGTAAAATTTTCAGCGCCACTAATATTTTTCATGTCAGTTATTTTTAAAATTGATGGAAAATGAAAACCTTACGTTATAAATTATAAATAGAATCATATTATAAATAAATATAAATCCAAAAAATGCTCATCTGTACCGTGGGGATTCTCTGGGCGTTTTTGTAAAGGTCTAATTTCTTACTGAAAATTGCCTGGTGGACCTTACCCTTGTCTCTGTGGCCAGTCCCTGCACCAACAAAACAAATCAACTGCGGCTGTTGGCGGTTGTCGTTTCTGCTGTTAGCGTAGTTGGTATTCATCTTGTATGCATTATATTTTAAAACAGCTGTCGGGCGTGGGGTGTCACTTCATTTTGCGTTTTCTTCATTTACCGTCTGTAAAGCATTTGGCCATTTTCAAACCGACAAGGACATTGAATGAGTCATAATATCGAAAATCTGAAATGCATAAAATGCTACCGTCAACAATCGAAATGGGGAAAATTATAGATAATTTGCTTCGTTATCATTTTATAAGTCTAAATGTAACAAATTTCTCCATTTTTTGTTCACTTTTTCTTCCTTAATTTGTAAAACACAAACGAAACAAGTAATCAAAATTTCAACCAATGGAATTGTCGACAGTAACATTTTGAGCATTTACTTTACAATCCCTATAATGTATTTGATAAACTCATTCAAAAAAAGAAAATGCTCTTTGAATGAAGCCTAGATTTCAATGTAGCGCTAAAATTCAAACATTCCCACATTGAGTTTTCTATATCTCTTAAAATCTGATATCTTTGTGCTGGCTGTGTGCTCGTGCTCAGTGCTCGCTCCTGTGAGTCTGTTGAGTGCTGACTGCTTTTAGTGGCTGTCGATATTTTCGTCCTCTTCCGAATGTCATAATTTATTCTCAATTAAATCTAAATGTCATGACATTCCATGGTCATGACAGATTTCATTCATTGTCGTAGTCCCCGATATTTAGTCTTGTATATTCAATAGTTTCCGTAGTGCGAAAAGCAAACTATTTTACAGCTGACTGACAGCTGTCAGTGGTACGAGTAATTGATAATTCCACATTCAACATTTGAAAAGGTAAATACAGCCAATTATAACCTTCCACCTTTCCAGAATCATTTTAACACTTTCATTGAACTCCCCCAATTTTGATGGGCAGAAATAGCGTAAAATTGTATTTTCCCTTCTAATATAAAATATAACAATATTTGAGAGTTGATGGTTGAATAGATTGTTTAGGTACGGCGCAGCACAACGTCATGCGTGTAGACAGATACAGTAAAACCGTCTGTCCCATACTAATTAATAAATATTTTCTACTATTACATAATATTCAAAATGTGGAGTTGCAAGTAGGTAAATGAACTTGGATAATTTCGAATTATTAAAAGTGGTAGGTGACAACTTGCAATGAATAGTGTAAATAATTTTAAGCTTTTAATATACATCTTGACTGGGGCCAGTTGATCATGCTTACTGTATTCGTTATGTCAATATTAAAAGTTTAATTTGACTTTTTCAGGTCCGATAGCAGTGTGACGGAGAGTGGCGAAATAAAGTTCGACGGAACATGGGCAATTGCCTGAGTAGAGGCCGTCAGGAGACAAGAAGCCAAGATGACAATGTTACATCTACAACACCACCAAATTCAAATCCAACAGATGGAATCTTGATGGAAGAACAGGAACAGCAAAGTTCCCCTGGAACCATTCATAATCAATTAGCGGATCCCCATCCCGGACCGTCCAAGTTGGTCCAACAACCGAGTACTAGTCAAAATACGAGCTCTGATAATTGTACATCATCATGTTCTTCAAGGTGGCAAAACCAAAACCTCGAAAATAAACCGAAAGAAAATCAGCCATCAGAGGAGAAGAATAAGGAATTGGATAAGAAATCCGAAACTAATTCTTCCAAATCGGGTAGCAAAGTGGATTTGGCCGACATAGACATTGACTCTTCGGAGGACAACGAAGACAGCGGAAATGAGTCTTTGTATGAAGATGAAGATGTAGAATTTGCCATGGAACGGGAAGAAGGAGGTGGGAGTAAAAAGAACCACGAAGAAGATTACCCTTTTTGTGTTTTGACGAGCGAAGATACAGTTCAGCATATGGTTGATTCCATTCGGGATGTAAGTTTTAGTGGCTCATTCCTTATATTTTATTTATTTATTTATTTATTTTATTTATTTATTTATTTATTTATTTATTTATTTATTTATTTATTTATTTTATTTATTTATTTATTTATTTTATTTATTTATTTATTTATTTTATTCAAACTAGTGCCAGTGACAATTTCATTTTTTACTACCTATATAGTCTTACTGATTGGAACTTTTGCTATGCATAGTACTTTATTGTCATTTATTTCTTAGGCTAACCATGTGCTTCAACTTCCAATAACCACGATGCGAATGTTGCTGAACCACTATAAATGGGACAAGGAAAAGCTTTTAGAAAGTTACTATGATGGCAATCCTGAGAAAATACTTAACGACGCAAGAGTTCCCTCCACAGCCAGAACACCTACTATAGCACAAGCTCCGAGTGGAGAAGAAGATTGTGGAATCTGTTATATGCAAAAGCCCTCGACTGTACGTTATAATATTTCTGTTCTTTTACTTCTTCCATTCGTAAAAATACTAATAACTAAGCCATTTCTGTTTTTCAGATGCTGTATAGTCTTGATTGTGGGCATAGATTTTGTGAAACCTGTTGGTCTAAATATCTTGCAACAAAAATAATGGATGAGGGAATGGGCCAAACGATTATCTGTGCCGCGCACAATTGTTCTATTTTGGTGGACGACGCTACCGTTATGAAGCTAGTGAAAGATGAGAAAGTCAAATTCAAATATCAGCATCTCATTACTAATAGCTTTGTTCAGGTACAGTTGGGGAACACTCTAGCCATGTGATAAAGTATGAATGTTTCATCTGTGTGGATCATCAAAAAGTTCAACCAATTGCTTTTCTTGTCCAGTGTAACAAATTATTACGCTGGTGTCCTTCACCTGACTGTACATATGCCATTAGAGTACAGTGGGTAGATTGGAGATGGAGACCAGTAACATGTCGGTGTGGGCATGTGTCCTGCTTCAAATGTGGTCAAGGATGGCATGATCCTGTAAATTGTAAGTTGATGAACAAGTGGGAAGCATCCAGGATCGTCGACCATGTGGCAACGTCCAACTGGATTTCAGCAAATACAAAGGCACATCATTGCAAATTACAGTTTTTCAATACTACATATTTGAATTGTTTATACAATTGGAGTTTTAGCTGACATTTTTTATTATATTACAGGAGTGTCCGAAATGTAGTGTACCCATCCAAAAGGACGGAGGATGTAACCATGTGCTGTGCCGCAATGAGAACTGCAGAGCGGACTTTTGTTGGGTCTGCTTAGAACTATGGGAAGGCCATGGAACGTCATGGTACGTTTATGTCGTTTGCTTCTGTGCATAGTCTGTTTATTATTTTCTAGCTATTTTAGCTGTGGTTGATATGAATTGTAGCTACAATGGACATACTAGCAGTTATTTTGTTCTAATATATAATAGCTACCTATATAGCATGCTATCGGATCCGAAGATAGCCATTTATTTTTATTTGACTTCATTATTTTAGGTACCAATGCAATCGTTTCGACGAGGCTAAGGATAAAGCAGCAGAAGAGACCAAGACAAACAAGTATGACTCCCCATTTACCGAGCGCTTTCTGTTTTATTGCAATCGGTAAAATTGTGTTTTTTTGGAGTAACATATTTTTTTAATTATATATCAATTACTTTTTCAATATACATGATATTATATGCTAAATTGGATTTATTTTTGTAGATATATGAACCATATGCAAAGTTTGCAATTCGAGAAAAATCTTTATGTTTCGGTGGAGGATAAGATGGAGGAAATGCAACAACATGATCTTCACTTTCTTCATCAAGTGTGTAAATCCAATAGTTTTAAAAATGGCATATTTCACTTTTCTATACTATTGCGCTACCTATACAATTAGTTAATTGTTACAGAAAATAATATTCTTACATGTGACATTACGGATTTATTTTTGTTCCAGGCCGTAGATATTCTTTGCGACTGCCGAAGACTGTTGATGTACAGTTATATCTTTGCCTATTATTTGGTCCAGACCAATCAGTCCTCCATATTCGAAGATAACCAAAGGGATTTGGAATCTGCCACAGAGAAGTTATCAGAGTACCTCGAGCGCGATATTACATCACAGACTTTGACTGATATCAAGCAAAAGGTGCAGTCATTTTATGCGTCTATTCAACAGAGCCAATTTTTAACATTCCTAATTTATTTTGCCACCTACTTGCTTATTAAATCTGCCGTATTTATATTTACTGTCTATCTACTTTCATTCCTATGGCCCTTCCTTCCCTCTCACAATACGAAAATTCAGAAAATCATTGGGATAGTATTTTCTGATATAATTTCAATTTCGATGATGACGCACGATACGCACTAACATGTCTTGCTTTAATTTTTATCAATTATATTATCATCGTGTCTTGTTATTAATATTTTACACAACGTATCTGTCCATATTCCATAGATTTATATCGTATATTTACATTTTGATTGAATTTGGGGTTGCGTTTAATGCTGCGTGCAATTAATGTTTGAATTCTTCTCAAAATCCTTTTACTAATAATGCTGATAGAGCTTGGTTTTATCTGTGCTACAGGTAACGGATACAAGCCACTATTTGCGAAGCCGCCGTCAAGTACTTTTGGAGCACGTATATGAGAGGTACGAAAAAGATTGGTGGACCTACAATGAAAATTGACGTAAGCCAATATTATGTCTTGAATGTCTTCAACGTCTTAATATTATTATCTTCTTAAAAAACCTACGATGGCAAGGAGCTATCAAACTCTCAAGTACAAGTGTATGCTGAATAATAATGTGATTTCAAGAAAGGAAGTTATGTTTACTATAGGGCGTTTTCATTGGAACTTCTATATTTAATACAAACAATGCTGAACATAACTATGCATTATAATTACATAATTTGTAAATACTTGTAAATATACAGAATGTTGAATTAAGGACACATGTTATTAACAATAATCGAAAACAGTGTGTAAAACATGTTTTTGCTTAATGTGACAGTTTGTCCAGCCAAAATACATAACTGTATGAATATATATCTAATTTAATGTTATCTTTAGACTTTTGCTACATTTGGCAGCTTTGTAGACGTTTAAGAATAATTGAAAACTAATTGCTAACAGGAGCAAGGTTTGTTGGTTTTGGTTGAGGCTCGCCATTTCTATATCTATCGAAATCGTAATACAAGTGACTGTCTACTTCACTCATTCCAAAAGTGGTTCTTAATTCGTCAAAGATTTGGTTTTCCGTTGTATTACGGAAATTGATTGTGACACTCATTATTGTAATGTGAGGCTTTTCGGTTATGCTTTTAACGATTCCCCAGTCGACTCCCATCCCACGAAGAGTCCCGGTGAAAAGCAAATGCACAATTTTTAATGATTCTAAAGAATCTATTAGCCCTTGCAAGTCCACAGAACGGCATTGAAAACGAACGA
>JABASI010006085.1:0-11334 GCA_019776505.1 Tomocerus nigrus
ACAAATGACAATGGAGGAAATTGGGTAGATTTTAGTAGTCAGATGAAAATGCGACTTTCTGCGGCTGAAGACAATTGGAGAATGACCAACCACAAACAAAAAGTGCCTACCTAGGTAACTTTTCTACTCAGCTCCATCCATCAAACACAAAGGAATGGGATTATCACTAACAACTTGCTCGGCTGAACACAGAACGACGTCGGCGATGTCGTTGACAGGGAGTGCGTTTTCGAGCAAAATAAACGCATAATATATGCAGAGGGCGATTTTACATTTTACTTAACTAACTTAATTTTACCTTTCTACTTACTTTCTACCTACTTTCTATGCCTACGATACATATTTTAAAATATCAAAATACTAGATTACTAAACCCGCATGATGGGGAAAATGTACCCGAAAATGCGAAATTCTACACAGGTGGTTTATAATTTTCTCCTGAATATTATAATTTTTCCCTGAAAAGTTTAATTACAATTGTTTGTTCTAATTAATCACGTGTACGTATCCTCCGTGAAAAGTAACTACCTACTATTACTTTTTATATAAATAAACATGGGTTTTCTTTACCCATTACTAATAATTCCAATTTGGTCCATAGATAAATTTTAGGAATAGGTACAAGAATAAAAGTCGTATAGAATTATGCCCGGATGTAATAAGTCATAAAAATAGCGTAAAAGGAGAGCCATTCCCCTGAAATTTTTCTCCTTCTGCGCTCCTGGATAGAATTACCTGATCCGAGTGATAATTTCCTAAGACAGTGTCCAGAAGTAAACCAAAAAATCCGTTTCTTCGGTTTGGAGAGAAATAAATTGTAGAAAAGGATTGAAGAGGATCAAGGACAACTGAAAAATGATACAAATCTTAAGTCGAAGACAATTTGACAATGCAGGAAATTGGGTAGATCTTGTAGCTTAAAGTTGCGACTCTCTACGGCTGCGGCTGAAGACAATTGAAGAATGGCCAACCACCTAGTTACCAATAAACTACCTGCTTTCTTTATTCAGTTCCATTCCATCCATTAAACAGGAATGAGATTTTCACTAACAACGACGCTCGACTGAACAAAGGACATCGTCGGCGATGGCGGTGACATGTAGTGCATTTCTGAGGAAAATAATCTTATAATGCGCTTGATGATTTTACATATTACCTTGCCCATTGTTTTGCTACATATATTTTAAAACATTAAAAGATTTTACGGAATGTTTCATCCTTAAAATTTGACAATAATAAGATAATAAAACTATATGTAGAGTTGGATGCTGCATAATATTTCTATTGTATAACTGTATCTCCGCAGCCTAGATGTGATCCAGAATTGTAATAATAAATTATTACAATATACACATTCACGATTATAGAACCGGGAAACCAGTCATTGTAGAATTAAGCATGACTATTACATAACATTAGCACGATTATGTGAGACCCTGAGATCGCATGAAAGTTGAGTGTATTGTGGGACCAAATGGGTACAGTATACACTGTCCTCTGCTTTTCATTTAAGTTGCATTCATGTATTTCCCCTTTTAGAGGTAAAATAGTGACAATTATTTATTATTATTTGAATCTTCCCTTTGATGTATGGTGCAAACACCTACTTAAACCACACAGACAGAAGTAATTTATTATTATTGGAATTTCTATTTAATTTTAGATCATCGTTAATTTTCCCAAATTCTTGCATTAATAATCACGCCGCCTTTTTAGCCTCATTCTATGTAATAGTATAGGCCGTCAAGGCGTCAATAGATAGGCTCTTAAAAGACAACCATTTTATAAAACCGAAAGAAAAAAGATACTGCTTTATTAAACAATTTATTCATAGCAGGTATACTTGGTCTGACAAATTATTGATTATTGCGTATCAATCTGAATATCTGTATTTTATGTACATATACATGCGCAAATAATGTTTAACTTTTTAGAAATTGGAACACCACTGACTTTTTTACACAGGATTTTATAACGACTACTACACTTAATAATTAATTAATAATGTAGGTAATGTATTATATATTGCGATGTATACTATTGCCATAATTATTTATACTTAGAAACAAATTTAAAGCTCAAGCAGTAATGTTTTCTAAATAGAGTATTTAAGCATTTCTCTTGTTATTACTATTATATGTACCATTATTATGTTAGACTTGTATTATGCCAGCTGAACTGTAGTTAAATATCTATCACAAACTTAGAAAATTGTTGATTCAACATTTATTCCAAAGTTTCGGCTAAATTTTATAAAACACAATGATTTTATTTTCACTGCTTTTATTCCGTATTCATGTTCAAGCGTCGTCCATTACAAAAAGATTAAAGCTTTTTATATCACCTTAGGACAGCTAAGTCAATTCAGTTCAGGTAGATTGTATTAATTGTATAGAATTATTTTAAGTTCAAAAAAGCTTCTCTAAATCGGCTTCCAGCTCTAGAATCTCCGTATGATAAAACTCTGCAATGGTTTGCAACTTTTGTTTCTCTTTGGCATCTGCTAAAGTAATTGCAAGTCCTTTACGCCCAAATCGACCACCACGTCCAACTCTAATTAGGCGAAAATGAAATATATAATTTTATTACAGTTGCTGATTTATTCACGTGCATGTTGGATTTAACATTATCTATAATATTCTACTTATGAGGCATTAACAAAGTGTAGAACTACCAATGACGGAATATAAATTTTTAAAGTATCGTACCGATGAATGTAATCAACCTGATTAATTGGCAAATCATAGTTAATCACGCAGTACAATTGCTGCACATCCACTCCTCGTCCGATTACATCAGACGTTATAAGAACGCGAATCTTTCCATTTCTAAAATCCTTCAAAGTAGAATTCCGGTCCGTTTGGAACATATCTCCACTCTAAAATACGATTTAAAAAATCAAATGTGTAATCTGTGAAATTAGAAGAATGCATGCGNTCCGCTTGGAACATATCGCCACTCTGAAATACGATTTAAAAAATCAAATGTGTAATCTGTGAAATTAGAAGAATGCATGCGCCATTATTAGCATAAAAGTTTATTTAGAATTCTTAGAATAGAGAGGTATACTGTTGTGCCAGCAAAGTTATAGAAGAAGAAAATAGGTAGTATAACAAAAACGATAAAGCATATTTTCAGTCAAAATTGGTTATTCAATTCTTTATATGGCAATTAAATAATTGTTGGTGTACTCGTCCATTGAAAACATTTTTGAAAAGGCAACTGAATTGCAAATCTAAAAACGTCGTCCATTTGAAATGCTTGGTCGCCTATTGTCTGACAGTAGCTAGTAAATATGAATTATATAGGTACTTATTCTCAACAAAAAGTTATCATCTTCGAGAAACCTTTAATTTTCTTAAATCCTAAATCAGAACATTTTTTTAATTCTAAGCTACTCCAAATTTTAAAATTAAATTTCCAAAATCCTGGAACTCAAAAAAGTCTGAAATTCTTTTAATTCGCAAAATAAGAACCTATAGCTCGTCTAATATTATGAAATTGTTTTCATAGTGTGCATTTTATATTCATAATTATTTTGTTCAATTCAAAATTATCGACAAAAAAACTAAAGTAGACGTAAAAAAGCTTATCTACAAAAATAGACGAAAAAAACGGAGGAAGCAAAGATTATACTGTGAGTATGTTATCTTAATTGGCATTTTGGAATGTTTTTTCTGTATTTGCGTTGATACGAATTGTTGTAATAAATATCAATAAAGGATTTTACCATGATGGCTACATCGATGTTCAATGCCAACAGGCTTTGGCAAAGCCATTTAACCTTACTGCGAGTGCTACAGAAAATGACGACATGCGACTTTGCCAGAAACGGGTAAATATCCCGAAGTGTTTCAATTTTTGCTTGCTCTCCGTCCATACTTATGTAAAACTGCTTAATGCCTTCCAATGTAAGCTCCTCATTGTTGATTAAGAATGTTTTTGGACTTCTCATGAATACACGTGCAACCTCCAACGCGATCGGTGGCATCGTTGCGGAAGCCAAGATAATTTGAGCATCTCCGCTAATCCCTCCAAGTATCTTTATAAAAGAATCCAATTAGAATAATTTCTGAATTTATTTAAAACAAGATAAAAACTGACTCTCAGCTCAGCCCCTCTCAGTCTGTTCTACGTTAACATCCATTTTTGCTATTCTACATAAATAATGAACATTTAATGAATCATTTACTCGGAAATTTTATGTTACTAGAAAAAATGATAATCTTTTTGTATTATTGTTAGAGCTACGATTTTAAACTGAAAATGTGAATCTATTTGTTATTATTAGCAATTTTTTTGGCAAAATTGACTGCAATAAATAAATAAATAAGCTAGAATATAGGTACCTGACTTATGTCCCTGGTGAAAGTTCTATCGGTAACCATTTTATCGGCTTCATCTAGGGCAAGTATGTTTATAGTGAGGAGCTGAATTGATTTATCCCCAATCAAGGACAAAATTCGACCCAACGTTCCTACAACGATGTGAACAGCAGATTCCAATGCTTTTCTATCTTCTTTTACACGATATCCTCCAGTGCACACTTTAATTTTTATTTTCGTGTACCTAGCCAATTGTACAAACACTTCACCGATCTGCAAAAAATATAATAAGAATTGTTTTGAATGCAAATAAACATTTACATTTATTTTTCTGGCGAATTTGGAATTCAACTGCAATTTTCCTATAATTTTCTGCGTAAGCTTGAGTAATTTTAAAATGCAATTATTGAAATTTACAGCCATACTGTTTACATAAAATCGAGACATTACAATAACTAAAATGGAAGTACAGGTTTTTTGCAATTTATGGTCACAAAGGTAACTATTTGACATATTTGACATATTATGGCATGAAATATTACGTACCTGTTCGGCTAACTCACGGGTAGGAGCTAAAACAAGACTTTGGACATCAGAATTTTGAACATCTATACGTTCGAGGATTCCAATACAAAAAGCAGCCGTTTTCCCCATTCCAGATTGAGCTTGGAGGATGACATCACGACTATTTTTGATGTAGGGAATTGCTCTTTGCTGAATTGGAGACGGCCTTTCTAAAGCGTAGGCATGAACACCTTTCAGAATATCAGGAGATATTCCCAGATCTTCAAAGCTCATATTTGGCCCGGGTGTACCTAAACCCAAGCCACTGAAGGAAGACACTATCTACAAATTCAAAGTCAATAGCCCGAGTCAAGGTAGACCATAATTTAGCTTATTGCTATTACGTATAAAACTGGAAAATGGGAGAGCAAAAACTATAGCTGTGGGAATTACTGCAAATTATTACTGTACAGATATTTAATAATTATTGGCCTTGGGGGAGGGTGGGGGATAATGTGTGATGATATAGGCGAACGGTGTACCTCATATAACATATTATTTTCATATTTATAACATCGCTATGGTTAATTCTGAAAGGTATTATTATCAATTTACCTCTTCTTCGGCATTATACGGCAATGGATTCTTAGGTGGTTGTCGTTTCATAGGTTTTCGCCCTCCTTTTCTTCCCATTTTACTTTTTTGACTTTTCGGAGTTCCCAGCTAAACTATTAAATCAATAATCTACATCACGAAAATTTTAAACATAAAAAGTATGTGTAAAATTGCATGGAACCATGAAAAGAGTAACATCATGTTGGTATTATACGATAAATATACAATAATTAACTCAGAAAAAGTTACCTGAACCACGGATTCACTTTCTAAAAGGTTTGAACCTAAAAATAAATTATTATATCATATTGTAACGATCGTAATAATATTATGATAAACTATACAGTAATTACCTAACTGAGAAAATGTTACGTTACCTCAGTCACGGAATTACTTCTATCTAAGCCAAGCATAATTTTTTATTCATGTTCTATAATTTTAGTTAAATGTCTCTGGTCAACCAAACTTTAGTGTGTAGATAGTAGATATAGATACCTAAATACAGATAGGGTCAAAGCTTCAAAGGTGCATTCATAGGGCACGCTCTCAAGCCCCTCTTTCCTCCAAGTTCCAAGAAAAAAGGAAATTTTGGGAAAATAAGCGAAAAATACGAAACTTTTTCAGAGCTTTGCACAGAATGTGCTAATTTTCATTAAATTTTGACTAAAAATCGAATAATTTTTGGAAACATTTGGATTATAGGGCTACAGATAATTAAAAGGGATAAAAAAGTTAGGCCCCCTCCAAATGATTTCCTGCTTACGTCCTTGCCTACGGTAGATTAGATATAAAGTCAATGGTAAATATTATACTTACGATTAGTTACGATACAAAAACAGGCTTAAGGACGAAGTGATTTTGGCGTGTGCCATCAAATCACGCCAATAAAATTTAAATCTTATCGGGCCACTTCAGTCAGCTCAACTATTGTATTCATCTCATCCTGATCGTATATCACGTATGGCTCGATCACAACTTACGTCAAGTAAGTAGCTCCTTGTTACTCCCTATAGTTAGGTAGGTATACTTAAAAGATAAAATATTTACAGACATTGTTTGATAATATTATTTGCAGATACAACGGACACTAAGTACAACACGAAATTTACATTTCTAGAGGATAAAGAGAGTTGTATCTTGAATATGGACCAGAAAGTTATTTACCTACTCCTTTTAGTGTTGTTGCAGCTGGCAGTGTATAAATAAATGTAGAGAAGGCAGAAGGTAAATGAAACAGGAATTATAGCTGGTGAAAATCATAATATGCAATTGAACATTGAGACATGCAAATTCTATATGGTGCATGTGACATGCATAAAAACATGTCTTAAACTACAGTCTATACGCTATACTCAACCAATCCATGAATATTAATTTTACTGCAGTTAGGTAATGCTGAATGATGACGTTGACTGTTTTCATGGGACAAGTTGAGTCGACAATGGCAAAAATCCTCAACAGGAAATGCTCCTTCAAATATTGTGGAATTACATTATATCTGTAATATCTATACAGAATATATGATTGCAATAAGAACATTTTATTATTATTTCTACTCTATGTAAAACTTAAACTTTAATAATTTTTGCACTGATTATCAATTACAAAGACTTGTAAATAATATATAGCAGCACTAAAGGAGAAACAAGAGTAGATTACTAGATCCAAGACCAGAAAAAAACACAGTGAAAGGAAGCGGTTTAACTCAACAGAAACCGTCAGTCAAGGTCATGTCCATTTGGTGTCATTCACTCGAGTGGAATACAAAGAATTGCATTTTTACTAACTATTAATGATGGGCGTTCCATCCCACTGCAGCACTAACTAACACCAGAGACCACGAAAAATAAATAAATACCTATTCACTACAATTTACAATTATAACTAGGTATAGGTATACTATATCCCACAAAAGTATGCATACACAGAAAAAACATTATTATACCTACAAGAGTAATGGTGTAATAATGGGTATGCAATTATTACATTAATTGGATGCACACATAATATTATAGCATTATTACCTACATTACTTATTATTACATTGATTATTACATTAATTGGATATACCAATATATAGATATTGGTACATATTACTGCATCATTTGCCTTCTGTGACAATTTCCCAATACTCTGATACTGATCTGAATGTCATTTTTGCCATGGTGGCTACATAAATACACATACCTACACAGCTATAGCTATACTACTACTGTAATTAATCAACTCTAAATTTATCTATCCTGGAAAAAATGCATTCATACAATTTTTCTATTCTATTAATTTACTAATTATGGTGGCAACAGCTATATGGAGATTATTAAGGTTAAGAATATTGTAATACATAAAGTGCATTATTTTACAAATAACATTAATTTGCAGATAATTAGTGTAATAGAATTATACACATTTACGCATTTACTTACATTATTAGTGTTATTAGGTAGGTTCTTACCTATTTCCGTTATTTTTTTTGCAGCTACCGACTTTAAAATTGGGCATCAAAAACGTAAAGCGATAATATGTATTTTTTCAATAGGTATCTAATAAAAACGCTGATACTAACGCTGATACAACGAATACGCAATGCAACGAAATTCGAAAATTAAATTTAGAAGCTATTGGTCGAGATTTAAAATTACATTCGATGCTACAATACTCTCGATTGGACTATGAACTTCATTTCTGTGTTTTACGTGTGAATTGGCATTTATTATCATTTCGTTTGAGTATTTGAAATTCTGACCCAATTGTTCTAGTGCCTTTTTTGATTTTGTGATAAATATATTCCAGCGTGAAATTTAGATTAAATTCTGGCCTTAATATTGTATTCTGCCATAATATTGCTTTAGACATTATAACTTTTTCAAAAACAAAAATTCCAGATCCAACCATGCAGCCGAGGAAGTAGACATAAAATACGAAAATTATATTGGATAATAGCGACAACCCTGTTGTACTAAAATTTAAACGGCTATCCGTTGCTCTGAATGTTTTTCTACTTCTGGTTTTAGTTGAATTCCCATTCATTTTTCCTATGCTGTACATATAATTTATCTGTTTAGCGTTATGCATCCATTTGATCTTACTTATGATATAATCCGGAATGGAATAATGATGTTATTCTTGTTTTAATTTTTACGTCTACCATGTTTTGTAATGTCCACATGGTACTCTGAGATAGCAAACATTCTTTGCCTGTTTTGTAGAAAATAGGACCCATTGTGTTTTTGAATTGGTTTAGGAGCGATATTCAAAAAATCGTCAACTTTATCAAGGAGATCAGCATAAGCAATTTTATTGCATGTACCCATCTGTTGATGAAAGCCAATTTCTGGGATTTGATATAGAGCTAATGCGAGTTTGGTTAGATTCAAAGCTCCATACATTTCTCTGGTACGGTTTTCTTCATATTTATAGTCCATTAAAAAGTTCATTAGACGGATTCCAATTTGTAGAGAATTAATTTTGCGCAATTGAGGATGCATTATGCTCGCCGCTGATCTCAAGCCAAATTCAGTAATAGGAGGTGTGTAAATCGTAAAATTAAGATCGTAAAGTTCTCGAAACGTCTTCAAAAACGTTATTTTCTTAGGGATAGTCATATCCGATGTTGCAAATCCTTTGTAGACGTTACTAAGAACGACTACCATCAGAAGCCAAGGTGAAATCAACAAAATGAAATAATCCGCCCGATTCCAAAGTCGACTCGGCTGATCCAAAACAATTGAAAGTATCATCAAGAAAGGCGGGAAACTCATTTTATTATTTAAATGCACTTTGAAAAGTATATTTATTAAAATAAATGCTGAAATTATGCAAAGCCAGACTTCTGTGCCCCAAGGATGAATAAATGCTCCAGTGTCAAAGCTGCTAGACACCTGTACACCATCACAAGTTACAAAGTTATAACAGTCCATCCCGATTGGAACGAATTCAGTATTTCTCGTTGTCCATTGACTTTCCGGACATATTAATAATTGTGGAGCGACTTCACTTAAATCGAAATGGTCAAAATAGGTCATTCCTTTCGCAGACCAATTTCCTGCCGTTTCCAGAGCCAATGAATATATAATTTGCAAAAAGTTTTTAGTTGAAGAGTCAGTTGATGATTTTATTGTTGAAGACACTTCATTTGGTTCATCACATATGATATACGGTATATTTGATTGCAAATTAATTGTAGACATTAAATGCAGGTCTAGAACACCTTTCCACAAAAATGCATTTGGTGGTAAAACCTTCACTCTTACGAAACTGTGCTCCTTCCCTTCACACCAATAACAATGACTGGCAACATTGGGTTCATCCAAGTCAACAATTATCCATTTTAAGGGTAAGCACCTACATTTATTTTCAGTATATTTAACCATATCTTCCATCATCGTCAAGGAATTTTGACTTTGCGAAGAAGAAAATACGAAGTGCACATAGTACACATTTTTAGGCTCCGAATAGGGTACAGGTTTAAATATTCCACTTTCACTTACGCTAGACTCCATCAGATTGTAAAATAAATACGCTACACACATTAAGAACTTGTTATCCCGATAAAGGCCACGGATATTATATATCGGACCTTTTTTTGACTGATAATGGTTGTATATTGTCAGTGGGTAATCGAAATTTACAATGATGGGTTTCTTTATATTTACCTTCCCAATCAGCAAATGAACATGGCATGTTGAAAAAGTTTCCACCCATTGGGAAATTGTAATTGCTAATTCCATTTTATGCAGGAGTAAAAGTTTTCCCAATTAATATTTTGGAAGTTATTCGGATGCAACTCTGATCTCATTTAAAATCATGTCACACTAAAAAATACGAAGTGCCTGAAACATGAAAGCCTTTCGAAAATTCTAAACCTATGCGCAACAGAGCATAATTAATTTAACTAAGTTTCACAATGAAAATTATAGTCCTAATTTGGCTTGAGATATTATATAGGTAGGTATATTACTCAGAAACCTAATAAAGTTAACAATTTTTTGTCCGTATTTTACACTTTTAAGAAAAGTTATTATTTTTGATCCAGTTTGCTCCTTGTGCAATTTTACCAACGCCAATTATATTACATTTCTAAAATGTGCTATGAAAAAATATTTTAGCATTCAGCTTCCAGTTGGAATTGCTGTGCCAAGTGTATTTACACAATTATTAGCTGTCAAATCATTCTAGTATTAAGTACTGAACCAACAGATACTAACTATTAAACTTAAAAGAAGAGCAGATTACGATGACACTCACCTAAAGTGAGTGGTTCAAAAACTATAAACATCAATCATATAATATTCTCATGCTTATCACACAAAAGATTTCTCAAGTATTTTATTCATTGTTTACAGCCAAGTAGCATTTGTATAATTTCAGTGCATAAGTATCTATAAGTAAAGTACCTTAGGTAAAAGTAGTATTAAGTAAGTAGATAAAAATGTCACGTTCACCTTTTCTAATAATAAATAATTGATTTGTTTTCGGCACGACGCAGCTTTTATTTCGACTCCTCAAAGATTCGACTGATATCAACAACTCATAATAATATGTGTTACTGAATTTCATACGTACAATATGATGTATAATTTACCAATGTGGATGAAACCTTTGCCCATATAATTATAAAGGCATTTTATTGAATTGGTGTGACATCTCCAGCATACTACGCCTTATACTATTTCCTTGGAGGACATTTTAAGATGCATAATTAATAACTAAAATTACTTTAATGTGTATAGTCTACATTTCCAATTATGCGAGCACAGAGGCCGTGAAAGAAATTCTCAAAGTCTGACTTTCGCGCTCAGCCGAGTGTGAAGTATAATACAGGGTCCGGCAACTAAAACGATATGTGTATAAGATAGGCACTGTTGTAGACTACCCTACGTGTATTAAA
>JABASI010006086.1:0-11333 GCA_019776505.1 Tomocerus nigrus
GAGATTAAATACAGACCTCTATATCTTATATAGTTTAATACTAAGCTTAAGACGCTCAAGATAATATGTCATCGTCCTAGTTAATTGCAATTATGATTGCCATTTGCCTCCTGGGTTCTTTCTATCGCTATGCACGGGGCAAAAATTACCAACTATAAAACAAAAGGTTGATCATCAGATGGAATTTCATTGTCATCACAGGGAAATAAAGTTATCTTCTAGCATAGTAATTGTCTATTAATAAACGTGCGAACTAATTTTATGAGCATAATGCAAACGTAAAAGTTGTTTCTTCCTTGGAGGAAATTCCCTGCCTTATTAACTACGGAATATTAGCAGACAAGAAATTTTAAAACATAAATATCGGATGTTATTTAAGGATCCCTAGAAATATTTAGATAATCCCTAAAAATATGTTGAATGGGTCCATATGGAAGGGAACACTAGAAATAATATTTTCATCCCTAAAAATATAATTACATAAATTTGTTGAAAAATTTCATAATATTTAATTTATTAAAATGATGCTATGAAAATATTATATAGTCAAATTGAACTAAAAAATGATAATTGTGAAGTCATTAACGAAGAAGAGCTTTAGTAGCCCCTGTTGGTCGTCCCCTTTTTGTGTTTCTTGGTAATATTTAGTGTCTTCTTTGTTGCAGGTGGGAATGTAAATAGTTTGTGCATTGAAGCAACAGCAATAATGTGTTTGCAAGTGGGATCTGATTATCCATTCAACCTTCAACACATTATTGATGTTGCTTCAATGCACAAACTATCTACATTCCCGCCAGTGCAGCAACAAAGAAGACACTATTGCCTAGAAACACAAAAAAAGGACGACCAACAGGGGCGACTTAAGCCCTTTTTCGTTGATTACTTCACAATTATCAATTTTTTCGTTCAATTTGACTTTATAATATTTTCAAAGCATCGTTTTAATAAATTAAATGTGGAATTTTTCAACAAATTTATGTAATTATTCATTATTTTTAGGAATGAAAATATTATTTCTAGTGTTCCCTTCCATATGGATCCATTCAACATAATTTTAGGGATTATTTAAATATTTCTAGGGATCCATTCAAATTATTCAATAAATATCTAGGTACATCTATTATACGTGATGTCTTTCTGTCGGCGTAGCTACTGTAATATCTGACCGTTTTGAATTGCGCATAAAAGTTTAGGATTTTTCTTTAACAGCATAAACTATCATTTTTTCATATAAATATGTAGGTACTGATTTTAGAGATTTGGTGAAAACAAGAATATCTTCCACGTCTTCCTAAACAATTTTATATTTACAGGAAATTAAATAATATACTCAGAATGGTTTAATTTGATGGCCTAAGACTATAATTTACATTTATACGTGAGTTAATGAGGAATGGTGTAAATCCTATTAAATAAGTAGAATTCGTATTTCTCAAATATTTCTACATTCCAATATAACCCACCCATACACCATTTACTATCTTTTATCACAATCCTAACAATAAGAGAATTAATCTACCTTTCCTAATCGGTAATTAATATCAGGTGTTGCATTGGGATTTGATATCGACGCTTTATTTTTGAATAGATTTTATTTCTGCAATTTGCTAAAAAATTTGCTAAAATAAAACAGAAGTTCAATGACGCTGGTTGAAATAATTTGGAGGAGAGTTAAAATTTTGAAACCAAAACGAATAATTAAGGTATGCTAAAATGAACAATTAACATTCCAATATAACCCACCCATACACCATTTACTATCTTTTATCACAATCCTAACAATAAGAGAATTAATCTACCTTTCCTAATCGGTAATTAATATCAGCTGTTGCATTGGGATTTGATATCGACGCTTTATTTTTGAATAGAATTTATTTCTGCAATTTTTTTTAAAAAAAATTGCTAAAATAAAACAGAAGTTCAGTGACGCTGGTTGAAATAATTTGGAGGAGAGTTAAAATTTTGAAACCAAAACGAATAATTAAGGTATGCTAAAATGAACAATTAATTTATTTCTTAATTGCACGCTGCCTTGCATGAAATTAATCA
Source organism: Tomocerus nigrus (assembly GCA_019776505.1). Classification (NCBI taxonomy): domain Eukaryota; kingdom Metazoa; phylum Arthropoda; class Collembola; order Entomobryomorpha; family Tomoceridae; genus Tomocerus; species Tomocerus nigrus. The sequence continues at coordinate 2,050 of JABASI010006086.1, forward strand.
TCGATATAGCTTCTTGCACAATTTCATAGTGTGTGCTAGCAAATTTTCTTTTGTATTTTCTATTGACAATTAAAAAGGAAGTAGACGTTTTTAAATGATACTGTGCTGAAGTAAAGAAAGATCCTGTGTCTGAATAAAACTTTTTCGGGTATCAAAAGCGTCGTTTCTAATCATAATTATGTACATATAGGGCAGAAGACGTAATGTGGAGTGAGAGCTTAGAATAAAAGTTAGTTATTCCAGGATGGAGCTTAGACGGGTGATCTAAGTTTTGCGTTTGTGTTTGAATGAGAGAGTTTGTTTGTACGGGAAAGCATTTTAATACAAGTTGGAGTAGATTGGCAGTGTGGATCCAGTGAGTGTGTATGGTTTGCAATAAAGGAAGGCGACTGGTTTTATAGGAAGCAGCGATGAACTCTTTTAGCTTGGTTAATCCTAGGACACGAAGTTGTGAGGAGAGAGAGAGAGAGAGAGAGAGAAAGTGTAGAGCAGTGGAGCTGGGAAGGATGAGAAAAGTAAATATGCGTTGTGTAGTGTAGCTGAGGAAATCAAACAATACATGTGGACTTACTCAGCGAGAGACAAATGGGAGTCTTCTATTATATTTGCAGTGGGTGACTGTGCAGTGCACTAGGAACTGATGTAGTTGTGCCATCACGTAGTCGTCAAGAGAAACCCTCGATGTGAATGTGTGCGAAACAAGTGTATGCATGAGATGAGTTAGGAAAGGGGAGAGCATGTAAGAAGAGAGAAAGTGGAGAAAGAGAAAGTACGAGAAGGCAAAGGAAAAGTGAAGAGTAAAATAGAAAGTTGAAAGGGTTTGAGAAGGAGTTTAAGGAGATGCGACCTAAGTAAGTGGTTTGATTTTGAAGGAACTTGGCTGAGAATGTGATCTGAGAACGAGTAGGGAGGTGTGTGTGTGTGCCGCACTTGAAAGGGCAAAATAATGGACGTACCTTCTTTTTTGTTTTTCCTCGAAGGAGCTCCTTCACGATAACAAGACGGCAGCCGTAAGCTGGAAGTCGTCGACAGCTCTGAACATAAAGTTTTTGAAGTTGAGTCGCTGACTCGTAGACGGATGTGTGGAATAGCTTCCGCTTTTGCTCCTGAATAAATATCAAAAAGAACACAGTTAGATTCATACTTGTCCATTGTCAATGGCAAAAATAAGAGTAGCGAGAGCGCTGATTATTGGGGGTCACAGCTAGTAGTACTTCTGCCGAACACTTACGATCACTATCTCCTCAAGTGTGTATGCACTTTCACTTTTAAGAAGAACCTACTCCGCTCTTCACATCTTAAATGGCGTCATCAAATAAATCACAAAACATGATAGGACTATTATAAATAGACGCCAGCATCCCACTCGAAATCTTCTCAAGAATATCTTACTCTATTTTTATCTAGCACTAAATTCTGAATTTCACTTGTACTAAAAAAATATTATTTTCAGACATTAAATATCTTTTCTAAATGTACGAAAGGGAAAGTGCAATATCACTTAGCTATGTATATGTGACACACACGTATGAATGCAAACAAGTGAAAGTAAAGGAGGAGAAAAGAGCTGGCTACGTGATTAAAATACTGTGTCATGATTTTCTGCCTTGCAGAAGCGAATTTGTGTGTGCGAGAGAGAGAGAGAGAGATAGAGAGACAGTGAGGAGAAATAGAATAACTAGGTGGAACTGAGAATAGTGAGCAGGAGGAAAATGAAAAAGCTTTCGGTTTCAGTGGACAACGTCATAGATATGTTGTGTAGTAATTGTGAGAGAGGTTGACTAGGCTAGGCGACTGCAAACAAATTAATAATAACATGGTAAAATGCACGCTACTTGGGAGGTAGTTGGGAGACCGCAAGAGCCCTATGCTTAGTAATGATACGCTAGCTACATAATAGATAAATAGAAAGGACGCAGGTAGACTCTCTGTCCGTTTCATCACAACAATGATAAAGTCAACATCGTTGTATCGTCCCTGTTCCAAGGGACTCTATGTAGCCGTGTCTGCCTGTCCTGTCTAACCGGGTGATATGACAGGAACTGCCGTTCATTGCCGAGAGTGCAGGAGAGAAAGCATATGAAAGTTGGCACTGCTTCGTGTAAGTGAGAGCCATCCGCCGAATTAGGCGCCTTCCTACACCATCACAATGTAATATGTAATCAAAGGGGTAGCAAACCGAAAGTAACAAACAACATCAGCCAAAGCTAACCAACGAAGCAAAATACAAATAACACACACAGATACTCAAACTCAATGCAGATGACTGAAGTCAATGTGATATTCCCTTTGCCATTGCTCCGGCTTTCGTCCCCACTCAAGTTTCACTCGCTTTCTCTTACACCGACATTTAGTTAGGCCCAGCTCTTTGCAATCTGCAACTCATTCTAATATCCCATCCTTATTCCTCTCCTTTACACAGATATCTATATATTATGCCTCCCCGTGTTCAAAGCACAAATTTCATTTAGAGAAAGCCGAACGCACATGACACATTCTCCAAATTCTCAATTTTAATAAAAATCCCTACTACACTTTGAATTTAAAACACTAATAGGTAGCAGCTTCTAATAAAATATGCAAACATATAAATCATAGACAATATTTGAGCATAGCACAAAATAATTCTAATAAAGTAACCACGCAAAATTAATTATTTTATTTTATTATGAAATTTTAAATGTTTTTAGCTTTAGTAATCCTAGCTTGTATTTCGTCACAGTCACGGATAAATAAGTGTTTGTGTGATGTTTACAAATTCCAGTTGTTCAATAACGTATAATTACAGTCTACTATTATAACTACTCATGTAAATTGCATATTCAGAATTCTATTCATTTTGTCTACATGAGAGAGATTAGATCACAATAGTTTTCTGCATGCGGCTATACTTAGCTATTTAAAAGTTGCCTTGGACTTGGACTTGGCAGGGAATGCATGGAGTAGTAAATGGAAGAAGAGAGTCAGTAATTATTATGAGCAGTGTTAGTGGAATGTCCTGTGTATTTATTCAAAGAAGATCAATAGCCAGCTCTTTTTGAAGGGAAATGATTTTGAGGAGTTGTTAATAAAAGGTTGTCAAACATCACAATCTTAATGCCATTTTTCGCAGCATGAGATTTGGAAGAGGGATAATTAAAGAGGCTCGGTGCGTTGAGACGGATGATATTAGAAAGAGAAAGTCAAGAGGCTGAGTATCAATATAAATGAATATGCAGCAACTGCTAACAAACACAGGAAGAGTAGTAGAGAGAGTATAGGGGAAGTCGACACTGAAAGTGCGAGAGAGAGAGAGAGAGACAGTCGCAATGATTGAAGACAAGTCATCTTCAACTTTAACTGAAACTGCTCGACAGCTAACAAACGGCTAAGTTGAGATTGAGAGTGAATGTTTCGTCGGAGGTGACTCTGCGACTCTGTGGAGTAAAGTCACCCGATGCCCTTGCCTTGCCCTGTGTTGTGTGTGTAGGAGGGCGCGTCTCCGGACCCATTCCACTCTCCTCTTCATTAAATGCAAAATTAAGGCATCCTGCCGTTTGTGTGCCTGAACTGTGTATAATGTCTGTATTAAATGTAAAGTTGTCGGGTAGAAACAAGGGAAGGCTTATTAGCACGGAGGCAGGGAAGGCAGGCCGTGCATGTGACATCTCAGTTTGCTCCTTTGTTGTCATCCGATCTACATATAAATAAACTTTTACCATCTCCTTCGTTTTTCCTTATAGGGATCGTCGTCGGATGTTAGGCCACAATCAGAAATCAGAAAACGTGCCCCGTCCCGTCCGTCCCTCCCCCTCTGCCCTCTTCGCCCGGCCTGCATGGCCTCCTTCTCTCCGTGCCTGTCTCTCTCTCTGGACATATTACAGCCACATCTAATGCAAATCACTTCTCCGCTACCTTCAAACACTTTCGGGACTCACGGGAGAACGTTTGCAAAAAACGGCAGGCTAAAACTCACTTCTTTACTACTTAGCTACCTACCTATCCCTTCTTTCTAGCACACAAACCAAATAAGTGACTGTTCTCAGACAGTTAATACTTAATAGCCCACTACTATTATTAGTTTCCTGGATTTTACATTTATTATGCTCCTATGTGTAGTTATGCAAGATAGTAAATCACTATAATAAATATATGCCCGTATAGTTTGCTATAGTTGGCCAAATTATATTTCGAGAGTGCTACTGCGCTCCTTCCTACGTCCTACTACCTCCCTCGCATCCTTCTACCTACAGCCACAATTGTCACGCACACACCCAATCAAAGAAAACACATAATATGAGCCAGAGCATCAATATCTGTTTTCTTCTGTCTTCATCCCACACGTATATGGCCTATAGCATAAAAGCGTAATAAAATAACACCCCTCTCGTATATCTCTGTTTCTGCACTGTCGAAGTGCATGCATTAGAAATTATTGTTTGTGTACACTGCCATTCCATCCTAGAGACATTTTACTACTTACACATGTACTTCTATCTCTTTTATCACTTACTAGACTCACTACTTATATTCCCAACTATCTGAAGAAATTTTGAACTGAATAGGAGCGTTAGCCTTGCGTTCCCTCAACTCCTATCCTATCCTACTAGTTCCTTCCATGTATTTAGTATGTCGCCTTAGTAGTGGAGCAGCAGCTTCCTTCCGCAACCGACACACATACACATACATTCATACATGTAGGTAGCCATGTAGCTATGCATGGAGCAGTAAATATTTATCTTGCCTTTTATTTCATAGATTTTTTGGCAGGAGTACAATAGCCCTAAGTATACACGTCTTGGTAATAATGGCCAGACTGGAAAATAAAGGCACATGTACAATTCTACATGGTGGTGGCCTCTGAATATTCTCTTTATGCTCATAGCTACTACAGCTTGCCTCAATCTCATAAATACACAAGCACAATTGATTCCTATAAGTGTTTTCGGCTATTGAATGATTCTCGGATTGATAGCATTTCCGGACTCGCACTCTCACTACTGAATCCCAAGTTTAGCTTACGGGAAACATTTTACGCACACTTCCCTCCTCCATTCTCAATTGCATGTGGCTAAACAAAAGTAGTCTTTAAAAAGAGAATAATATAACATTACTAGTCGGGAATGGAGCTAGACTTTTCTATAATGACACACTCATTTTCCTTCCGCAAGAAAAGCAGATAGTTAGAAAAACCTTTCTGCAAATAGCCACCGCTCCTAAACTCCTAACTACTTCTGGACAAATATTATTATTATTCTATCTTACCTATAGCCTTTCAATTGCAAATATTCCAGAAGAAATAACCATTCCGCTAAAACTTTCTCCAAAATGCAAGTCCAGTCGTCGAAAATATTGCAGATATGCGGAAAAACTTTCTTATATGTTGCTAATAAAAGTTTGCTCGGGGGATATAATAGAGAAGGGAAGATGATGATGTTCACGTGATATTGACAATTTCAATTCTGGATTTTATCTAAAATATTCAAAGTCGTAGGAGAATGTAGTTTCTTATGCTCCATTGTTTCTATATACTATTTATGTCGGTTAAATTCTATTCGTCCATAGATAGAGTATAGGTATAGGTATTCTGCCGTTGTTGCGTATTATTGCATTGGCGGTGCACACGAATGCACAAAAGAGTGGCTAATAGTAAGGAATGGTGGAAAAGTAGCTTGGGAGTAGGTGGATGGACGGAGAAGTGGCTGGTAAAAGCAAGGCATTTTGCATGTAGACATAAAAGTAAGTGGAAGGGATCTCTGATATCTAACTGCCACCACTTTGAGAAATAGAGTGGAGAAAAGCCAGGGTGGATTTCAGATGAGCGCTTGATATCAACTTAAGTTTAGGTCTACTTGAATTGAAGCTGACTAGGGCTTTGCCATCCACAACTATTCGAGCGTGCCCTCACCAAACAACATTATTGTCATCTCAAAGTAGTTTTCTGTTGTACTCTGTCGACTATATATAGCCACACATCTCCTTCCTCCTTCTCCTATCCCTCTCTCTATCCACTGAACTAACTGCATTTACGACTTACAGCACTAACTTACGAGGAATCACTAATGTGTCACGTTGCTACATATAATAATAGAGTCTCCATGAAAGCAGAATCACTCACGACAGTAAATAAACCAAAGAAGCGAAAAGTCTACAGATAAGTAACGTGTAAATAAACCACCAAATATAACGCTTTCTTATAAAAGCTTCACTTGGATAGAAAAACCTTTCTGAGTCACCTTTAAAAGAATTCAACGAGGATATGAATAGGAACCTGGGCCCTCATCACGCATCTTACGGCCCTGTTGTGGGTGTAACACGTAAATTCACATCCACAACAAGATATCCACACTACTGCTAGTACTAACCAGATTGACCAAGGTCCAATATACAAACGGATGAGTATAATATTTCTAAATACTCTCATTATCTCATGTTTACATAACCTGCCGTAACATATCCAACAGAATGAACATTGAGAGTCAATTGTCCGTTTAATAAAAAGACAAATAGCCCTATGGAACATTCATTAATCCTCCTCGTTCCTTTTATGGACTGAACAAAAATAATTATTATCTATAAGTACAAACTTCTCTGACAAAATGACAGATTTCCTCACTTCTCTTTTACTGTACGCAGCAATCTGTGTAAATAAATCATAGAATTTGAGCAATGATGCACATTTGATATCTTTCCTGTGAGTTCGACTTTTAGTGCCCTATAAAATCATTTGCCTTTCGGCTGTATTCCCGTCCAACAAAAATAAAATAATAGCCAAGTTAATACCTAAACGCTATATATCCATATAAATTACAAATGTCAATCTAAAATTACAAGATTAAAAAATATTTTAGGTGCAGTAAAAAATTGAACGACTATGCATACTAGAGGCATTGTTGTCCGTGTTTGATATTAACCGGCCTTTGTAAGATTTTTGAAAACCAGTCATCAAATTTAGGCGGACAAATTGACCAGGGTCAAATTGGGCAAAAACAATGTTAAATAATTTTGACCAGCAAGAAAAAGATTTTAGCAGTGTAAAAGATTATTTTTGGCACTAGGTTTTAGCCACTAGCCAGTGACTAGTCAAAACTGATTGTAGTATAAATAGATACCTAATCAGAGTAACATATGCATTTCCGGTCGTTAAGACCTAACTAAAGAGAGAGAGAGCTTACAATGATTTGCACATTAGTGACAAGCATTGCAAAATTCATATATGCCTATAAATATAACTCAGGTAATAGTATTTTAATGCATGCATGTATATATATTTATATGGTGATAATAAATATAGGTAACCGAGACAAGAATGTAAAACGAAGATATAAATTTTTACGAAACCGTGTAGTTGACGAATCAGGTGATCAGTCTGATGAGAGAGAAAAAAGTAAGAATTGGCGAGTGGGTTGTGAAGAATTTTCTGTGTAGGACAGTAGGACGTTATCCGCGTAAGGTAGAGCGAGATAGGTGGTCGCCGAGTGTGGCAATGTTGGCTCTAGCATTAAGCTGTATTTAATTTAGTGTGGAGAGTTTGAGGAAAACAAAGCCAGGAGCGTTGCACATGTAAAAGTCGTTGGGCAGGAGTAGATGATCGATACAATCGTAGCGTAATGAAATTGAATTGGCTCGGATGCAATAAACAAAAAGGGAGAGAGTCCGTGTGCTCTCCACTTTGCGAAAGAATAACAAAACGGCTCCGTTTGCTCCGTTATCGTTTGGCAGAGAAGAGCGAAGAAAGTAGCCGTGTTGGTTGGAGTTATTTGTGAATGTGACTGGGCGACAGGACAAGAGAAGGAAAACAGATTTAGTGAAGATTGGCAGGAACTGTGAGATGAGGTGATGACGGAGCGTCGTCCGCGTCCGTTGCCACACAAAACGATTTCTTGGCTGGACGAAAGAGGACGACGATCGTTTTTTGATGGTTGGACTCTGTTCGCTCGTGAAATGGAGAAGAGCGGTGGCGAGAAAGAGATAGGTAGAGGAAGTGTAAACGAAGAAGAAGAGCGAGAGAGATTAAGTCGAGTGTGTGTGGATGGAGGGAGATGACAATTCAGCGAGTGTCCTCGTCGTCGTCGTCGCCGTCGCCGTCGTCGTGGTGGAGAGTGAGAGGGATTGTTAATAATGGGAACTAGTTCAGGAGTCGGAGTCGTAGTGACAAATTGGCTGTCGACTTCCCAGTCATGTTGCTCTTCCGTGCCCGTGCCTCTTCTGATGTGAACTGGAGGTGAGGCGAGGGAGTGTGCGGAGAGAAGTCACTGTCTCTTCTTCATTCTCTTCTCATGCTAAGTAGTTATGCTTTTCAACGAGCGTCTCTTCTCTCTGTCGACTTGGGATCCTCTCCTTGACTCTTCCTTCCATTTCCCTACTCCACCACTCTCACTCTCTCGCTCTCACACTCTCGGTGCAAGGAAAAGGAAGAAGACGAAGACGAAGAAGAAGGGAACGCCGGAGAAGAGTCGCTGCATTTCATTACGGCGGTGTGTGGTGTGGCTGCGGCGTGGCTGTTGTCGCTACACATGCACACACCTCTCTCTCTCTCTCTTTCGCTTTTCCTAGTTCACTCTTCCTTTCTCACGCAGAGTCTTGTGCATTTCTCATTTCCATGACTAGTGGCCCAATTTGATGGAGTCAGGAGTCAGAAGGGAGTGGAAGTGTTGCAAATGCACATTACACTTATTATAACTAGCAGGCGGAACGTGAACGTGAATGCCAGGAAAAATCAATCTACTGATGGAGTATTTATTCTGTACGAGAGCTGGAATAGCCCCTGACTATACTTTAGATTGAACATCTGCAAGGATTGGCAAATCTTGTGGTGCCCTCAACCGTACCGCTTATATTCTTGTGTGCAGACAGGAAAATAGACGACTCTAAATCAATGCCTTCCTTATTTTCCTAGCTACCTGCCTGCCTATTTAATATTGAGCTGCATGGAAGTCTCTACTAGAGTTGATTTGATTGATTCGCAGATATTTGATAGATAAATATGCTATGGCCGTATAGCATTTATATATTAAAGGAGATGGAATGAGGGAGAGATAGGGAAAGAGCGAATGCCTATGATGAATGTTTGGACATTCGTAGGTAAATAGCGAGTAAGGGGAGTGAGTGAGTGAGTGAGATAGGAGAGTTCGAGGAAATTACAGCCTCGACGACGAGCACTGCGTAGCCCACACAGAAAATGATACAGAAAAATTCGGGAGGTAGTTGAAGGAGATCCCTGCGGCCCTTCTCCTCAATGTCCAGCTAATAATAAATAGCTGGACACTGCTACTATAGACAGCTCGTAGAAAGAAGAATATCCA
>JABASI010006087.1:0-11332 GCA_019776505.1 Tomocerus nigrus
AGGAGGATGGTTAATCTCTGCTTCAAAATGTCCGGAAGATCTCTTATCGGGGTCGTTTTGTTTTGATTTGTAGAAAGAGAAAGACAAAGGCGAAATGAAATGAATGCCTTGGAAAAAAGAAATAATTTCAAATGATAATAGAAGAAAGGGGCCAAGGCAAGGAGGAGATATCCACACAGAAGAAAAATCGTGTGAATTTTCATATTCAAACTGATGCCTCCACTCCAGGCTGCAATGCAATCTGCATCTCTTCTAGATTTGATATTGAGAAGGATTGTTTATATGGGAGATTTTCGAAGAAAACCTCTTGCTCTCTCCAAATATAAAAAAGCTTTTTCCTGCATCCGCTGGAAATACGAGTGGAAATTGTGACGATGACAAAACTTAAAATGATATGTCAAGGGAAGAAGGGAATCCTCATTAATATGTGTAATCCTCCAATGGTCATTTCATGGAGAGTACCAAACTAGTATTTCCCATCTTCTTCATCAAATCCTCTCCGTCAAGGCCTCCAAAAATATTGTACATTCATTTTTAGAGAAAAATGTAATTATTCTAAGGCACCAGCCCAGCCATTAGATAAATCCCATCATAATTGATTACGTTGATATATTATGAGATGAAACTGATGAAAGAAACATAAATATATAACTCCGATATAAAAGTTGAATTAAAATTAATTTATTCTTTGACATGAATGAAATTGGGGGAAAATATCTATGAAAAACAGATATTATATTAGTTTCGCAGTTCATAATAATTTAACCATTAAATATTTCTCCTTTTGCTTCACGGTTAAATCACGCAACTCATTTTTCCATCCTTGTCGGTGGTACACATAGGCTCATTGTTACATATCATGGTTCCATTTTGCAGTATTTGACATTGTCCTTGAAAAAAACATAATTAAGGGATCGTATCAATCATTTTAGTCATTATTCATTCATTATACCTATAGTATGTTCACCCTCCCAATAAAAATTTCCAGATGAAACTTATGTACCTTTCGTATTTCCAACAGCAAGAATAAGAATATAGCATATTATCACGATCAGGGAGCAAACGCTTTTCAGTGAAAATGCCTTCATCGCAGGTTGTGCCTAATAGAAAATAAAAATGTTAAAGCAAATAATACGGTCTTCGAGAATTCATTGACATTTTTGCGGAACCTTGGGTGGGAAGGTATTTCAATTTTATTTTTAGCGTGTTTCGAATTGGAATTTTAAAAGGCGATATGCAAAATTCTGCGTCAAAAAGATCCGATGGAATTTTTGTTTTAATCGTTTGATAAATATAGTGCTACATATGTTCTTGATATTTATAAGGTGCCATAAAGATTTGCTAATATTTACCTCTTGAAGAAGAATAATATAATATTTAGGAATAGTATGATGGGACGTACTTACTGTAGACTGTAGCTGCACTTAGTAAATTATTATATAATTCTGCTCCACAAAAGCATTGAGGAAGTTTATTTATAAGTTTTTAATTCTAGATAGAATAAAATTATTATTGAATTCATTGTAGTACTTTGAGCAATCACCACATGCATAATTCCCAAGGACATAAAGACATAATGTAAGTAAATTGTAATGCATGTGAAACAATTGAAAAACTTTATTTTATATTAATTATTTAGTATATTTACGAATTTCAATAAAAATTTATTGTACTACTTACTACATGATTAACTGATTAGCGATTACCAATTTAATTTGCAATTTCAAATTTAATTTCAAAACTCCGATTAAATTATAACCAAAATTTAATTGTAAATAACAATAATGGCTTCATTAAATAATCATAATTTTTTTTAAATTTTTTTATTGGCAATGCATTTACATAATACTTACCTAGCTATATAGCTATAGGTTGTTATAAGCAAAATTCTTTCGGGTATTATTTTAATCATGTGTATGAAATATCAGAAAAGCACAATAATCTTTATATTGCCAAAAATTCTATAAAACTGAGTTATATGAACTATTGAAAATGATATATTAAATAGTAATGTTTTAAGTCATAACTTCATAAGTATAGGTAATTAGTAATTAATTTGAATGTTGTGTTATATGAATATGCCATAGTGTTTCTTGCTTGTTTGATAAAACAAGGCTCCCAAACAGGAAACACAAATAAAACCTAGTAAAAAATAAAAAATCCCATTCTTAAAGAATTGATAATCTGTTTGGACTTTGGACTGAAGACCATTTTAAGGAGCCAGAATCCCCACCATTACATAATAAAATGATAGGGCGGGTATCATAACTGGGATAGGACATAGGAAGCTTATAGGACATGCTTATAGAATGGAAATATTATTACCTAGAGGTAAGTGTACCTCTTGGAGTGCACTATATATTACAGTTCAGAGATATTCCTTGTGTTGAAAAGAATGTCAGGTTCAGGGCCACGTACGGTCAGGGCTACACTTTGTTCATGGATGACAGTTTTAAGGTAGTATTCCATTGTGTCCATGTCCATTATACTTATATATTGCATTTTTGTATATTTATAATAGTAATATAAGGAACACACCTGTGCACACAGACCTCAAATCAAGGGACTTTGGTTTTCCCTTAGGAAAAGGAAGTGGGTTTAGGTTACGAGGTCACTGTAAGTAACTGTGAGTTTGCAAGAGAATATTATTCTAAGGAAACAGTCTTTCAAGGGACTTGTTATACCATGCCATAATAACTCAGCACTCAATTTGAGGGTACTATTAGGGTTACGGTTACCTATAATTTAGTGAACAGTTTCAGCTCCTGTTTACCTGGTTGTGGATGGAAGATCATAATGCTTCAGTTTGTCTCTTGTGTGTAAAGTGAGCTAACTGCTTTTCTGAGTTTTGCCATAACAGAATGGTTCGAACTAAATTCATTCTGTCATTATTGACAGTATTTCTAATTTTTAACAAAATTTCAGCTATAATTGCATTGGCAGGTCATGTACGCATAAGCAGAAGGTAACTTCAACATCTTTTTCAATTTTTCTTCATTATTTTTCAAATACAATATTTATCAAAATTAAAGATGGACAACATTTATAGGGTTTATAAATATCCTGTTTTTTCTAAAGTCAGAATTATGTAAAGACAAAAAATATGAAATTTTTTCCTACTTTGGATTCTAAGAAATATTTGAATAATACTGAAAACTTTGTAAAAGAAAAATTTGGGGGAGGAATTCCGTTTCCTTAAACAGCAAATGTTCTCGCTGTTTTAAAGCCTTAGAAATAAACTATTTATAAGTGTTTCATGGTAAAAAGTCCTGTAGGTAATATTTAAGAATTATTTCAAAGTTATTTTCTGCTAATTATATATCTATGAAGATCTTTGTTCGACAATTAATTTTCTAGACAGTTAAAAAATGTTTATTGACCAGAAAATAATATGGCAACTCTAAGGCCTCAATAATAATAAAGGAACATTTTTTCATCTTAGTTGTTAGTAAATAATAGTTTGATTTTTATGTGACGAATTAAAAATATTTTTCCGCACTTGTGTTTTTATTCGGTTTGACTTTGCTTTGGTCACCCCTACAATGCAATCTTTAACAAACTATTGCTAATTACTTGATAGGTCGTTAGAAGATGAAATGAATCGCCTGACAAAGCATTACCAGATCATCAGTCGAGGAAATAAGGAATGTTGTTTCAGTTCGGAAGAGGAGAAGACGAAATATACGAACGACTCTGTGGACACGCAACTTCTTGGAGATTTGAATAAATGGACGGGGAAGGTGGTTCATGACACGCACGGACCCTACTACGTCTTCACGGACAAACAATCCGGACTAGTCTTGGAAGCTGATCTGCAGAATGGGGGAAGGGTCTATCTAGGAAGTCCCTACAACGAAGGCGCAATGCAACATTGGAAACTGTCCTTCTGTGGAGACAATCAAATCTGCTTATTTCACAGAATGACAGAAAAATTTCTTTCATTCAAAACAGTCGGCTCCTGCTATGCCTACATCCTGTCAAACGAAGAGACTCCTTTTTATCTTCGATGGTAAAATTACAATGACTTGAGCCCATACAAATATAATTTACTGTTAAAATATTACTGTACATTTAAATCTTTAATCCGTTTGTATCTCTAAATGTTTTAAGATGTCCCGTGATCAAGTAATTATGGATTATCTTAACTATAATAGTTTTTATTTTAATTATATACAAAAAACGTCTTATAAGTTATCCTAAAATTACTGGAGGATTTGATTGACAATTTAAATAACGGATTTTTTTAGTTTATTCCTATTTATTGTATTCATATCTGTAATTGTACGTGTAAAAAGTGAATAAATCATTTTCGATAAATTGTGTATTGTATATACCTACCTTTAAATAGCATTTTTGTGGTCTGCAGACTAAGTAGTCAATCTCTGAACAATTGAATTGCCATCACGCTTAATTTCATGAAGTCTGCCGTCAAAATAATATTCATTCAGGCAATAATAATGTTTGAGTTATCTGGAAATTATTTGTAACAATTCTATAGCAGCTTAAAGATTAAAATTCCAGCATCACTCATGTAAGTCATGTATGTATAATGTAATGTATAATTAGACTTTAGTTTATATGTAAATATAAAAATCTTTTCTTTTCACTCGGGTTGTTCACTATTTTAGCAAATAGTTTGAATAATTCGCATGAAAGTTTTAAAAAATAATTTTTTGAAATACATGAACGAATTTATTAGTCCAGTTCCAGTGATTCTAAAACCTCAAAATGCATAAAAAATAATATAGTAATTGCATGAGCTTCATTGTTACTTTTTTTCTTGATTGATGAGTCGCTTCTCCTGCTCAACTACTGGATACTCTACGAAGAATACGAGTGTGTAAACATAATAAACTGTGCCAGTCTACCGGAAATAGAATCTGCGGGAAAAGTCGTACTCATAAATCAGCTAAGCAGCTCACCAAAATAGAAGAATTTATTCGAAATTTAAGTTATAAATCCTCATTTCCTGGGGCTAGAAAGCCCAGCAATATTTTTCTGTATAATATACTAAATGATCAAATATTCAAAATATTATCCTTCTGTACTTTGCCGAAAATATTTTGGCGTTATAATTTTGTTGCATTTTTAGAAAAGTCTTTACTAACAACTAAAACTGGCTAAGCTGTAAGCTGGACTGGGCTGGGGGCCGGGGGCTGTTGTGCTGGGACTAGCAACTGATGACGACTGAAAACCAAAGACCATCATGCCAATGTCAACGAAAACTGAATTGTTGGAGGAAAACGCCAGGTTAAAAAAATCCTATGAAAATCTTGAACGAAGAATCGCAACAATTTCCAAATGGATTATTCTGAACTTTGGTAAAAAGAAACTAAGCGATCATCATCATTCATAATTCATTAATCCATATTTTATATTCAATTTTTCATTTCGAATTCATCCCATTTTGTTGGTAAAATAGATCCTGTGCCTGCAGAAATCAAGATTGTTTTACAGTATAAAGATTACGACATGTTGCTGTCTAGGATTAAGGATTTCAAGAGTTTCGCTGATAGAGAAGGTTAGTTAATTAATAGTTTCATTTCATTGTCATAAATATAGTGACAATTTTAATCACCATTTAAATAACGACTAAAGGTTTTTATTGAGAATCAGAATAAGCACTTCTTTTCTTATTACTCTATACTGTAAAAACTGTAAATCAATTTTGACGAATTTAGACTGTTAGGTGATTTAAATCGTAAAAAGATTCTTTAGAAAAGGCGTTCTCATCGACTGTAACTTGTTTGGGAGGAAGAGTTTGGAGGGGCAGTCAGTCATTTCAATTTTCAATGAACTTAAGATATTGACTTTAGAGTATGGGAACTGACTCCGTTTTATATACTATATTTAAAAATGATTCCGATTTTAAATTGGAATGTAAAGAGAAAAGAAGTACATAGATCTAGGAATTTAATCTGAGATTAAGGCAAGGCAACTTTTATTGCAGTTTTAAATAGTTCAAAATCAATTTTGGATTTTAAGTCAAAAATGAAAGAAAAATAGTAAAAAATGAATTTTTCATTTATTTTTGTCTATTTTTTTTGAAATTATAACTATTTACTAAAATAAAATGGGTTCAAAAGTTGACCACACCCTTTCGAAGAATCTGAAAATTGTCTACGTAATTAAACAGAGGGAGGATTATGAGTCGTATGAGGGTCTAGTGACTCTGTGACTGACACTGTTTGTTTTTTATGTTTTTGGCAGGAAAATGTTTGCCGACGCCCTCCAGGGAACTGCGGAGTTGTAGAAAGAAAGACTATATTGGTAATGTTGAGTGAGTGAAGACACAAATTAAAATAATTTATTAAATATTTAGCATTAAAAAATACAATTAATAGATATTTCGCCAAATGGAATGTTCCATTCTTAAATCAATTTTGATTTCAGTCCCTTGGATGAGGACTCGATGGAAAATGATTCTGACGATAATGAATCGGAAGAATCGGAATTTGATCCTGGTATCTATGGACAAGACGACAGCGATTTTCTTCCAGGATTTGGTTCAGATTCCGAAAATGGCACCAAACCTGACGTAGGCGACATTTGCGGTAAATCGAGAGATCAAGCAAATATTGATTCAAAATCGGAAATAAAAAACGAAGGTAATGATTTGAAAACTGGCAAAAGTACAAAAAAGCGCTCACATAAAAAGAAGGAAAAGACAGGGGAAAGGCCGAAGAAGGATAAAGTCAGGAACACCAAATGTCATATTTGTGATAAAATTCTGGCGACAAATAAATCTCTTAAGCATCACCTGAAGACGCATTCTGCGGAGAAACCATTTTTGTGCAATGAGTGTGGACAGAGTTTCATCGCTCAATATTATCTCACCTGTCACCTACGCCAACATGTGCCCATTGCGGAACGGAAGAAATACGAGTGCGAAGTTTGTGGTAGCGTCCAAACAAACAAAGCTGGCTTTAATCGACACGTCAGAAGACATGCTGGATTGGAACAACATCAGTGTTCAATTTGTGGCATCATGTTCACAGGTACAAGAATATAGAATTTCAGTTCATCACGAATCATGATTATGACCTCCTCACACTGCAATTAAATCCGCATAGCCAGGGCTTAGACATCCTTAGGTATTATTACAAGTTAGTAGTTATAATAGTTGTGGAGTGTGAAGATTTCAAAAATGCAATTTTTAAAAAAGCCATAAATACAACAGTCAATTGAATTATTTATATTAACATTAAAGTCCGGGTTCCCCGGATACGGGCGCTGTCTTTCAACTTTCTCATTTTCCCTTCACTTATATTTTAAAATTGCTAAAGATCTACTGGACATAAAGTTATGAATTTAGTACAGGAAGAAAAATGAAAATCTCGATGACAAAATTAATTTGTAATTATTATTTTTTTTAACAAATTGTCTTTTATAGACAATTTTTGTTTGTGTATTGTGACTGATTTTCATCAGGAGATTGACTAATTACTCTTAATTATAAAATATTTTTAAAGGTGTTCATTTGCTATATTTTTCTAAATAGCATTTAATAGCCAGCGATTACTTTAATAGATTATTTTCGCATATTATTACATTTAATGACTTAGTTAATAAATTATGAAATAAATAGATTTATTCTCGCATTTCTTTTAAACGAATATTTTTGAGGGGACCTGTTGAATTGATTACTATTTGTATTTTAATTTTTTGTCTGTGATAACGTAGTTATCTTATTAAAATGAATTTCTTTGAATACAGGGCGAAGTGCACTTCGAAGGCACATCGTGGGTGTTCATGAAAAACGACGACCGCATGCTTGTGACCAGTGTGACAAGCAGTTTAAGACGCGTGCACATTTGAAGACACATATGAAAGTGCACGAGGGGGACAAGTCACACCGAGGCAGATCCTTAAATAGAGATTCGGAACATCACAAGCCAAGACGCCGTGGTCTACCAAATACTCAATCACAACTTTCACAAGCAAACGATGAAGAAGTTATTAACATTATTGAGGCTGGAGAATGCAAAGTTTTCACCCCACAGATCAGTTACCCTTTTAATACATTTAATACTCACTCTTTTAACTGCAACTTGTGATTAGTTGTGATAACTAGAGTACGACCATGTAAATGGAAAACTATTCGTGTGTATAACAATGTAGTATGTACTACAGTTTTGATTTTGTTATTACTTATTACCATCACTGCCAGCAGGCTTACCTATATAAACATAACATAAAACATCGAATTAATTAACCACTTACTAATAAGTTAAATTCAATCGGATAAAATAGCCATCCGATGATGTAGTCATTTATTATTGTAATATTTTGTATCTTTATTAATATTATCGCGACTTATTTGATGACAGGTTAAAGCAATTTAATAATAAATACGTCCACTTCCATTTTTATGAATTTTTTAAGAGTTTCCAAAACTTTTATTTAGGAAACATTAAATTGAATTTTCATCGCTAAATAACTACCTCATAAAAATTAGTAATTCTGTCCACATTAGAAATATTTACACGCAAATAATAAATCTCTATAAAATATAAATTGTTCATGAATAGAAATTCCAATATTGTAAGAACAAGAATTGCAATAATTATTAATTCTAGATTAATAGAGTAGGTACCTATTTATATTCGTTTTGCGTTTTTCTGTGGGTCGAAACTATCAAGTTGTATAAACTGTATAATGTTACCTATATACCACTTTAACGTACTTAGATGCCATGATAGCATTGTATAAGTAAAAAGGGAATAACNGTCGAAACTATCAAGTTGTATAAACTGTATAATGTTACCTATATACCACTTTAACGTACTTAGATGCCATGATAGCATTGTATAAGTAAAAAGGGAATAACAGATATTTATATAAATGATATTATAAAGTAATTAATTGAATAATAATATTTGTGGTACAATAACTACGTAATGTTACTAACAATGATTAAAGTTCAATAATATCTTTCCACAATTTAAAATTCTAGCTTGTCGCAAAAATATTATTATCAAATGATGCATAATTATTTAACTTTCCATATATAATATAGAAAATATATGAATGACGAAAATTATTAGTCATGAATATTAAGTACCGTTTTGTTCAATCAAAATATATTAGCCTGTTCTGTTTTTTTACAAAATATTGTCATAAGATAAAATAGCAGTAGGTACCTAAACTAAAAGGAAGCTACTGAGAACTGTCAAGCAATTTTTAGAATATGTTCCCATAAAAAGTGCATTGCAAATTGAAATGTATCCTTGCGCTTAATTGTAGCGTACATTGCGGGATATTGGTCAAAGTAGCTATTATTACTGCTGTTGAAACTAAAGTAATTTTTAATGAAAACATCCGGATCGACATCAATTAGGACATGTGTTAATAAATCTAAGGATAACAAAGTCATTTTCTCTTTGGCTTCAATCTGTGCTTGTTCTCTTGCTATGCCAGTGATGAAAATGTCGTCAATCCCAAAGAAATTGAGTTTAGCAGCGGTCGAATATATTTTATCCAGCCATTTATTGGAAATGAGGTAGCCAGTTCCCATACAGTAGGGCGGGTAAACTGTCGATTTGAATTCTTGTTCAGTGACATTGACATGCCATAATTTGTTTGTAGTCACATTTCGTTCTACTTTCCTTTGATCAAGTATAATGGGACAAACCAAATCAATGTCTTTGTTTTCATTCAGAAGATCCACTATGGTGAATAAATTCACGAAAACATCGTCATCAACTTTAAATAAATAATCCGCTTGTGGACAGAATCCTAATGTCCATTTATATGCCATCGCGTGCTTAAATGTCATCGTTTTGTAAGAGTAAGAGTCGATAAAGTTTCCTTGAATTAAGTCGCCGTGATCTTCACTTTCCTGGATTAAATTATAATCTTCCACGAATTTTCTTATTCCTAGTAAAAATATTGTTCGGATTCTCCAGTTTTTATAAGACTTGACAGCCCCCCAGGTCTCTCTAATGGAATTTCGCCCGACTATGTTCCCACGAGCTGATGGTACGATAATTAACAGAATCTTCCACGTGTTTTCTTTTGGGGGACAAACTGTTTTGTTATTTAGCAAATATTTAAAGTTGGTCATGTTTAATAAATTGTTAGGTGGAATCATTAGGTGGGAAATGTTCTCAGTTCGGGAAGTTGTAGATACTGTACCGAAAAACTCAAACGAAAAACCTTCCGGCAGACAAAGAAAATCTTCAGCTTTCAGATGTACCATCCATATGAATAAAATAATGTTTGTCACAAGGAAGACGATTTGCACCTCCTAAATAAATAATGGACAAAATATAATTATTTTTTAAACTATTCATATAAAAGTTTGGAAAGCACAGAATATATAAATGATTTGAACAACATAATAATTAATAAAATGACAATTGCTTAAAAAGCGTCCATATTATTTGTGTCTTTGGAAAAATGCCAATTTTCCCAGCTCCCGCGTCCCACGCAATGAAAAATGAATTATAATTGTAGGAAACTATAATTATTTAACAAAAATCTTTAAGGGAAAACTAATTTTATGCATATAAACTTAACGTATTTAATTAATTTTTAAATAAATTATCTCACCCTGTTTACATAATCCATGAAAATAAATATTTTCTATCATTAACTTTTTAAATCAAAGTAAAGACACAATTAAATAACTTCAGTTTTATAATTACAGTATTTTTATCTCCGTTAGTTATAATCCGTATACATACGTTACCATAAAATGTGCCAGCCATAGCCATTATTAACTTGTACAATTAACAGAGTCCATGACATCATGACGAATCATGATGATCCAACTTAAATAATAAAAATAAGTGTATGGCTAAGCCTGAGCATTGCAATATTATCTTAAAAATATAAAAAGCGTTTATACACAAAACTGCTATATTAGGCATTGGTACAAAAACATACATCTTGTTGACTCAGTTGGAGCTTGATTTCGAGCTTGGTTCCACAAGCAGTAGTGTTGGAGGAAATGCTATAAAACGTAACGAAGTTTTTAACTAAACGCTTAATTAAATACAGCCGATGTTTACGTAGCTCTGCAGACACATATCATAATTACCATAATTTTAATATGTAAAATTTTAATATATGTAAAAGTTTTAACCCTGTCATGATACATGGCACTTTGGCACATAGTATTAATAGTACTATACATCTCATCTTGTCTGTGGAACAGTTGGAACTGACGCTGACCCAACAACCCAGAATCAGCAAAACTATATTATACCTTAAGGCTGGCTAGCCTGTCTGGAATGAGATTTTCGGAAATAATCCTTGGCTGTGTGGGTTGTAAACACACACTTTTCGAACCTTGGCTTTCCCGCTCTGAGATTGCCCTGTAAAAGAG
>JABASI010006089.1:0-11331 GCA_019776505.1 Tomocerus nigrus
ATTGCTTTCACTCTCTCATCGCTAACTCCTGATAAAACTTTCATCAAATCAAAATCCCTTGCGTCTTGGGAAAATTCTGGTAAAAGTCAGTGCAAGGTTATTCTTATGTGTTTAATTAGTGAGCGAAAAATAAATTTATGAAGTCGCATTTAATTGGGTTATTACACTTTACACTACATGAAGTAAGTACTCTTAGTACTCTACAGACTTCTTTTACGAAAACCTATACATTGATGAAATAAAATTATCTTTAAAGAAGCTAAAAAAAGATTGTGCCAACATATTCTTTAGTTCTTATAATTGACAGGCATAAATAATTAGGTAGTTTGGGGAAGTATGGTTTAGTAATTAAAATTTATTTATTTACTGAAAACCAGTTATTATGCCATGCCATTGGTGGCACATCTTAGAAATTGATATTTATACTTGGGTAATGTAAATAGGTGCCATATAAGTGGTTGCCCATTGTTTGTTGCATAAACCTAATTAAATATGATATTATGTACTGTAGGAGCAACTGTGATGCTGAGACGAGTCACATTTTGCGACAACACTACCAAAGGCCCTATTTCCTTCCTGTAACTGCAGAGTCCACACATGCAGATTGGATTTTTATGGGGACTCCAGGCCACGGAGCCCATATGCATGTAAGTACAATTACTAATGTTATAATTCTAATTATCTTCCTTTATATACGAACTGGAGGTAGATATTATCACTAAATATCATTATCTAACTAATTTATCTATTTATCAAAGGAAACATTAGTCATCTAATTATGCAAACGTGTATCAAATAACATTATTAACTAGATTATGTTAAGGTACATTTATTCTAAGAGTGCATTATTCAGCACAGTTGTAGCGCAGAGTACAGTGTTATTAATTTCAACTAATATTCTTGGGAAGTTTTGTGCATGTCTGGCAGCCCAACGTAATAGAATAGCGTAAATTCTGTAATAAACGCCGGGTCTGTAATAAACTGCGGGGTAAAATTCATTTTGCTGTGATAAACGCCGGGTAGAAGGCACAAATACTGGTACATGCATACCGATTGTAATATTACCAGTGATTTGTTGTAATTCAAACGATATAAAATCAAATTTGAGATAATGACAGACATTTGGCTACAAACCGTAAACATTCTTCTACTGTGAAGTTTAAATTGGATGTCATTAATTTTGCTGAAGGAGAATCAGGGGAAAGGGTAGCTAAAAATTTTCAATTGACGGAATTTCGTGAATTGAAAAGACAGCGAAGTTTATTAGATGTTAGGTGTTTATTTAAATTAATTTGAGAAGAAAGCATTGATGAAAACGTACTAACGGAATCATCTCTGATTAATTTCATTGCCTACTCGTAATTAATAATTGTGTTAATGTGAAGTAATAAATTAACCTTTATGTTAAAAAGTCAGTTTTTCAACAATATTAGCCAAATATTTCTATCAGTTCTGGTTCTGTAGACATTAGCGAGTAAACTCTGGCGAGGACTTCTTGGTACAATAAAGTTGTTGCAATCGAAAAGGCATTGCTAATCGTCGGGGGCGTTTATTAAAGAATTTACGGTAGACACTAAAGAACAAAGCAGAGTATATTCTGTATACAGAGACTTGCGTTGATTCCAAGAAAATTATTAATTTGTAAGATTGATCATGAGATAGGAAAGGGAGCGAAGCTGACAGTCGTTGCGTCGTAAATATGTACCTGGTCCAGGCTAATTGTGATTGAGAGTCTTCCATTTAATCTTTTCTATTACATGATACTCTCATTTGATGACATTTTCGGATTAGCGGAAAAATGAATTTCATAAGCTATATATAATTCTAAGGAGTACTTCATTGTATATCAGTAGTGGCCTCATTCCCTTTCATATCCTTCGTCTTCATTTAACTGTGTCTCCTTTTCTTCAGATCGATCACGTTATAAATCCATCGTGGCAAGCACAGATTACCGGCAAAAAGAGATGGTATCTCCAACCTCCACCGGAATGTAAGAAAACGAATTACAATTATTATGTTTATTTATATGTATAATTTCGAACTTTCACTTTATTACACTTACTAGTTTGTCTATTAATACAGGGTGAGTAACTAGGAAGAAGACAAATAATTTTACTACGACAATTATATTATTTCCCTTTTCAAGGCTAAAATTATGTACACCTCAAATGATATGGATACTTAGTATAAAATGCAATACTGTACGAAAATGATTTTACTCCGTTTCAACTTCATCAAACTAACTTTCCCTTTGGATAACGTTGTGGGAAAGCATTGTGAAAGTTTTGCTGTGCTAGAAAATGTAATAATAATTATGATAGTTAGCAATGAAAAGAGAAATCTCATTAGATGATGAAAGTATATGTAGTAATGCCCATTTTCTAATAAGTACCCTACAATGCACTTAGCAAAGATTTAGAGATGCAATCGTAAGAAAACATGATAATATATCTTTATTGTCTATAGGTTTGTATGAATGCCAGTCTTTCAGTACGGACGTTCAACCTGGCGAAATAAGTAAGGAAAATGAGCTTTTATTTCTTTTCTTTATTATCATCTTTAATCACCTAAGCAGATCGCATTATTGCATGTAAACGACCAAAAATAAAAGTTGGCAGGACTATTAGACACGAAACCCTTTTGAAAAGTCTCCTGGACGAGTTATGCTCCCTGTCAAGATTGAATTGAGTAGACATATTCAGTTGAAACCGCGTATAAGGGAATTCACCGGACCGCTGATTAAAAGTTGTCCCTTACAATGGTTTCCCTTTTAGCGATATAAGGGAATCCCTTATACAGTACAGAGTGCAAGTAAAAGTAAGCTGTTATTAATTTTAGTGCAAATACAATTTTTATTGTTTTAATTAAGCTGAGCAAAATGTCGAAATAGACGGTTTAATACTTGGAAAGCTTCGATAAGCTTCGACAAAAGGGTGATTTTGGTTTGTTTGTTGCGGCCAAGATGAGATAGGGCAAATTCCAGTAGATGTATTTTTATCAGCAAGGAACCGTTTTTGAATTTCTGTTAAATGTTCTGGAAATTGAGGAAAAAATATTTTCTTGCAAAACAGAGTCATTCGAAGAACGATTTGATTTTCGAAGTGAAAGCAAACTAAGTAATTTTAGTCCGATGTTCAATGTCTTTTTCTGAATTTTTAATTCGTGAAAATACAGAAAATGACAATTCATCTTTGCAATCTTCTGGCTGGCTTTTGACAGACAATGCCTCCGTAGCTTCCAATTTCCACCTTAACAAAATTTTCCCTTATATCTTGCCTGTTGTACCCTTATACATTGTACCTGACAAAAAATTGGTCGCTATTTTGTCTCTTACAGTGGTTTCTCTTTTGGACCAAAATGTGTGTCCCATAATATCCGGAATTGCCTTATATCCTGTTCCCTTATACGCGGTTTCCACTGTATCTTTATAATATTATAGGCAGTCATAGTCATACACTGTCCTCTTTAATGGTCAAAAGACATTAGCCGTTAACCTTTCATTACACACGACACCTCGGTGAGTGGAATAGAGAAAAATAGCGTTTTCGTGGCTTCCCGTTGAATGCACTCTCCTCTATTCAATTCCATTGCAATAGCCAGTTTTCTCTCATTTCACTTTTCTCTGCCTTCTCAAGTTCAGCTCTCGGTTCAGTGAGTTGATCTCGCTTTAGGTTTCTACAGCTTTATGTTCCTTTGGCTCTCCACTCTTTTTTACTTGATCTGGTCGGCTTGGTGTCCAAAGAATGTTGACTGCAGCCATATAAAAATGGAATTCAAGAGGTTCTTTCCTTTTAATGGGATTTGAGAATTGGGGTCGCTTTATTGGGCCTTATTCTGCAACAATCTATCCCTTTACCACTGCTATATTTATATGTAACATCCATCTACCAAAATAACGTAATAACCGCATAAGGATTCTCTGTATAATTTTTTCTAAATTGGTTATTAAATTACAATTGTATGTATATTAACCACAACGTTAAAAAATGGTTTGCAATTGTGATTATTGACAACAATTTGCACTTAATGGCTGACATCAATTCTTTTAAAAATGTAAGGTGTAGCTAGTTAGTTATTTCTAATTAAGGATATGTACTTACCTAATGCTAAAAATAAGGTAGATATTAGTAATTAGGTATGATTTGCTTTGTTTTAAATGTTCTTACTACATCATTACCGACCGTTCCAAAGTAAATAATTAGGGTGCTGTTGGATATAGCACGTAAAATTACTTCGCCTTACCTAAATTTTTACTACATACATATATCGACTATATTTACCTAGTTGGATTTGTATAACTAAAACCAAGAAATAACCAAGACCTTGGTTCTGTGTACAGTGTATGAAGTTAGCCTAGGAAAAGAGTGTTCTACTTTTGCTCAATATTTATGTCAGTATAACGCAGTGGACGTAAGCTGTCTGAAAAC
This sequence comes from Tomocerus nigrus, assembly GCA_019776505.1. Classification (NCBI taxonomy): domain Eukaryota; kingdom Metazoa; phylum Arthropoda; class Collembola; order Entomobryomorpha; family Tomoceridae; genus Tomocerus; species Tomocerus nigrus. Next base: position 4,428 of record JABASI010006089.1, read on the forward strand.
TCTTCAGCTTAAATTACATCCTTTTTAAAAAATAGTTCATACAATTTCGAAATGCTCAGAATGAAGAAAATGGTTAATAAATTTTAACCTATCTTGCATATGTATATGAATAATATAATATAGAGTGGAAAACTGCCGTGTCTGAAAACTGCGGGGTCATGACTCAAGATTTAATTACTAAATCATGGCCATTAATTAACAATGCTTAATAACTAAGTAGATGCAGTATTCGCCTTTAAGTGCTCTTATAATTTAGTTTCATCATCATACTTATAGTTCCGTCTACTGTAAATAATTCCTTACAAGCACTATTGTATTGTCTGTGTAAAAATAAACTGCAAAGACCCTAGGGAATTAGGAGTCCTCATTAAATGTCATTTCTGAGGTTTGTAGGCTGATTTCGAGTTTCTCGGTAATGAAGTATTTTACACCGTTTCAGTAGGAAAAACAGTTTTAATTAATTAGTCTGATTATAACTTCCAAAAGAGACTGAAATATAAATTTTCTATCTTGTGTATTATTATATAGATAAAGGATCTAGCATCTACCCACTTCAATGAGCTTTAATGCTTTATGTTTTGCGTGCTTACTCTTATTTATTTGACATTACATTCCTAGTAAACAGTTACTAGGAATGTAATTCATTCATTAATTACTGTGATCTCTGTATTTCCTTTACAGTTGTTTTAGATACAAACAAATGGTATCATCAAACTCTCATTCTAGAGGATGCAATGAGTACTACCATTGGATCGGAATATGACTGAATGCCAAAACCCTTTCTCTTTCTCTACCTATTAGATGACGGAACTTTCAACAAAATTATGACGTAACACCCACATATATAATAATATAAGATTGTTTTCACCGTTGGAAGCTCTACATGATGTAATATAATTAGAATTGGTAATGGCCAAAGTACTTTGTGTGTCATACAACATTGTTGGCGTAATTACGTAATATTAAGCATTGCAATGTTCACAGAAGCATTCATAGCTATGTGGATTTCATTAATGGTTACTTCTTATATGCCCATGAGAAAAATTACTGTCAGATATAAAAAATGATTTAGAATTAGCGATTCTCCTTTCTCCTTTGTCATTCCAAATGCAAAACAATTTCTAGGAGCAGATGATGATATTATTGTACCTGATGTGGGCTTGTGGGGCACTGTGCTACATCATGTAGGAACTGCTAAACTGCATTATAATTATCTGTACATTGTAAATGCATGCGTGTGTTTGTTCGATGAAACTTTTCAGCACGGTATTATAACGTGTGCAAGGAAAAAGTAAGCTATGTTGACAATATTATTATTATATGCGTAAAACAAAACCGGTTTCAATTCAAGTAAATATTTTGAATGTTTTAGACATCAAGGCCACTTATTCTACGACGTAATATATGTAAATTCTTCAAAGTTTCAATGTATATGACAAAAATTCAAATAATTATTACATACCTACTGCCGAAATGAGCACATTTTAATTTCAAAATTCTTTGATACTTCATTTAATTAACTATTCAACAAATCCACCTATTTACTATTACTATACTATAAACCAGCTAATGAACTTTGTACTTATTAGATGAAACCCTTCAATGTGTGTGTTAGTGTGTATTTATGTAAATGTATAAAATAAAATTATATTAAAAGCTGTGTCTCTATGTCTTCTATTCTAAGAATGCTACTATATTATATGTACATAGGAATTAATTGGGCAAATTATATATTACAACAAACAATATTATGTACCATATAAATAAAAGTTTCATGAATAAATGAATATCATATTTATCTGCTTAAAACTTTTTTGTATGAATACAAATGTGCACTAATTGGCATCTGTACAGGCTCTTCAACACAAACGCAACTTCCTGGGGAAAACTAAAATTAGTTGCTCACAAGTATGCTTTGCAGAAGTGAGATACTGAGCATTAAACAAAAATGTAAGTGGGAAGTTTCTAGAATATTTTTTCTTGCCCATTTTGACATTCACCTGACACTAGGAGAAACCAAAGAGTATATACCTAGACAAGTACCTATTCAATGGTTTATTCACTGTAGACAAAAGCGTTCATGCTATAGTGAGCAGAAAATATTATAATTTTTAGAGCATTTTTTTAAGCAAACACACAATAAATCCGGTGCAAGCTTATCATCTAAGAAAAAGGGAGAAATCTAGTTTTACATATTGGAAAAATATAATGGGCCTTTCCTGAACTACATATTAATGTATGATTTTCATTTTTGCATGAAACATTTCCTTAGTAAGGAAAATGAAGCTGGGAATAGTTGGTAATACGTCTAGACTACTTTTTATGAAGAGTGAAGCTGAAATGGATGGAGGCTGTGACTGTAGGCGGTATGTAGATATTTTAGTTTCTGAAGTAGGATAAGGTAGCATAATATGTCCTTGCACCACATCCACATCGTGCTGTTGATAGCATTATATATTCTATTTGTACTTCGAGAATATGACGAAACGTATGTAAATATCCAAGTATATGGAATATTTCACCATAGTTCGTAAATTAAATAAAATACCTCCACGACATCACCAGAGACTTTCTCTTTTCAGGCTAAAGAGATTTTTTTCTCTCTCTTGAATAGAGATCTTAACTTAACATAGGTCTTGCTTGGAAATTGAAATATCTATACATGGTTTTGTAGTGTAAACTAGCATTGGCAATCTCACAAAAAAAACTTACCTTGACTGTGTATAAAGTGCATAAGTACATGCAGACATACAGAGATCCCAACCAAAGTTTACATTGCCAATGGCTTAAAAATGAAATCTGAAAGGCCATGGAAGAAAAGATAAGACACGACTCAATTCTAGTTGGCTCCACTACATGACGCACCTATCACAAGAATAATAAGGTGAAAGCGACTGCCAATCTCTTACGTCGACGACGAATAGGAGACAGATAGTGGGAAATTGGCTATTGTGTAATATCTCCTGTTACTTACAAGAAAAGAAAATATACATAACTACTTACTCTTTGCTTTCGCCAACCAACAATAAATCTAGTACCTAACTAATAGGCTTATCACTTTATTCAAGATTTTCCTACTTTTCTTTTGCTTTATCGATTCAGCTATATTATGCCGCTACTATGATTTACCTTCACCGTACGATACGAATATCATTGAGAGAAAGCAAGAAATAAGATAGGATTAAAGAAAGCATATATGCATAAAATTCATACGGGGCAAGGCAAACAGTTTTAATTCTGCACATTCGATCGCAATGGCTGCACTTTGCATCATTCTAATTATAAGTACGTATACAGTGCAGATCAATATTAACTTCCCACAGGCTTTTACCAAGTACATGCAATTTCTTTTTTCGATATTTTTCTTTTTTTGATGAAACTTTCATCATCGTTAAAACCCGCAATGAAGCCCTGTAGGCAACAATAAGATTTCCTGGATAATTATAGACTCTCTGTCATGTATGCAGCATGGGTGACAAGCTCTTCCAAACCACCAGCTTTCTCTTTTCATACCCAAATTTCAAGAAAAAGGGGCATTATGTAAACTAGTTTTTTTCCATACTGTATATTTGTAAAGAAGGATAAGGAAATACTGCATTGAGAAAGGAAGGATTTGTCATAGATGTTATTACTAAATGTATTATGTTTCTCTTGCACACGATTTTTATAAGATTTGTAATTTCACTTCCATTTTCCATTAAGCTTACCTTTAGAGACATTTCAATGTCTGCGGAACACGTCTTTGATATAATCGTGTAAAAGTAAGTAAAAGTCATATTATTTTCTGAAAATTAACCAAGAGTTATAAATAAATAGAGACAGTGAATGTAGTGATAGTAGTACTAGCGGCGGAAAACCCAGTTATGGTAAGTGTGTACAAATATTTATGTTTGAGACCCACGTTGAATCCTTTTGGAATTCCATGGGAGAAAGTAGGACAACCGAAAGGATTGTAGGAATAGCTTTAATTTTTGAATTTTAATTAAGTTGAGCCTTGATTCTTAGAAAGTAGAAAGACACATTTGTTGGTATAGTCGTTGCGCAAAGCGAGAAAGTTTAAGGATAAAGACTCTCCGTTTGACAACATACAGATTGCCAAGTAGAAAATTAGTTCGGATAATAAGTAGATTTAAATGAAGCGTAAAGGAATAAAACGTGACATAAAATTGATTACAAATTCCCGCATCGTCCGTAGAAATCTCACTGATCTCTTTATAAAGGTTAAGCCACAGCAATGCAAAATCATGACAGCTAAGGGAAAGTTATGGGTGCACCGCCAGGCAAGACCTACTTTTCACTCTCTGCTCACGTTAATGAGTAGACTTCTATCTAATCTCTAATGCTGCTCTAGGCTGTAATGAACTATTATGCACTAAGTATGCGCTATGATATGTAATGCACACACTCGGTTATATATTCAATGATATATTACCTAACAGAAGGGCTAATGGTCTACAGGTCGGCTTAGACCACATAAATTTCAAATTCACAGACTATTCCTATCTACTTCCTACTATTTACTAACCCAAGACCTAAATTCACATCCCCGGTGAACGTGATGTCCTACGACCTCTCATTCTTATTCCAGAAGAAATTAAACTGGAATCGGCTCCTGCATTAATGCCCAGGGTTTGTCTTCGTAAAAGTCATTCGCTTGTCGTCACTTCTTGACTACCAATTCAAGGCTCAGAATGTGGAAGAGAAATAAGAGCTCTATAGACGAGAGCTTCTGCTCCACACGAATCTTAGCTAATTTTCCAGTTGAAAGAATATGTCTAAGAATTATAAAAGCCAAGTATGTTTACTTTATAAGTCATTTTCAGTCACACTTTTAATACATATCCTAAGTTGGTTATACCTCGAACATATTATTCTAAAGAAGTACCTAAATTAAAGCATAAATTAAAACGCTTTGAAGCGTCTCCTCATAAATATTTAATTTGAAAACAAGATTCTATTTTATTCAAATGTAATCTAAACATCTATTTTATAACTTTCCTGTGAACATGAGCCAATGAATTGTTGATTACAATGATAATTCTATAGGCGTCCCCTTTCTCTTTGAATAAACCGCAGATAAACAGATTTCCCCAACATATTATTTAGCTGTAAATATTATGATGACTGTTGACATTTAAAATAATAAGTCTTTTATGTTTGGCTCTATGTATATACAGTGAAAGTTAGAAAACGATGACTCTCTCCCATTTTGCTAGATTTGTCCTGAATGCCAGTTTTGTTGTCATTTTTTGTACAAATGGAAATCAAGTGTCATACCCCCTTGAGTTTGAGGGACTACATTTTCCACGAAGCTTTTCTAGCGGATACACTGATTTGATTTACTGATGATGATGACAAAAGATTTTATTGAAATAGAAGCCAGCAATCTAATTTAAATCTTAGGCTTGAGGAAGAGAAGTATATTTGATTTGTGTTTTGCAGGAATTTAAATGGATAATGTGCTATATATATTGGCTCGGAAAGAAACATGATGAAGCTTTGACATTTTGCAGAAACTTGACTTCACAGACAGAACGTACTTACTATTTAAAGGAGTGAAAGAACAATCCTTGAGCTTTCGTCGGCTCTCAGAGTTATTTTAAAATGATTTATTCCGGTGAGAAGTGAATGTCACGTTCACGTTTGTCAAATTCAAGGCAGATAGGTATCTAGCAACTTTTACATACCGAGATGTTTAGACGACAAGGACAAGAGCTGGGGCTACACGATATATCAACCAACAATCTTTTTATGTAGGAATGTAACTACCTACACAATATTGTCTCTTCGGATTTACTCATACATACAAAGAAGTTTCTTCTAAGAAAAAGCGTCTTTCTTCTTGTTCACACATTTTTCTACTAAACGTAACTTGCTTTCCAATTCCCACACTTGACTGGGAAATATAAGAAAGTAGATCTTATGCTCATGCAGCCAAATTTATTATTCTGTTCTATTCTCCCTCAGTTCTGTCTAGAAGAAAAATTGTACACAAACCCAGCTCTGTGTGCTGTCGGAAAGCTAAACTTGAGGATTAGCTTGGAGATAGTGAATTTAGTTTGAGTAATGGCGATTGAAAACACTCTTGCTCTGCTTATCGCAATAGCACTCTTCCTTATTCCAACAGTCTACTTTAGTCCATTTATATATCCACTTGACATCAACTATAATACAATTCTGGAGAGCATATAGTTTTCAACTTCATCTACATTCTCACTGAACTCGGATAATTTATCTTTGCGTATACATATATTGCCTTTTTAGTCTTGTATTATATTCATAATAGTAACAGCTCCTACTTATTATCATGAATAACCCTCAAGCTGATGTTTTAACGGCTTTAATGATTTATTTTATAAACTCCATCATATATTCTACGCCTCCTTCGAGGGTTAAAATATGCAGGTACAAAATATGTTGCAAATTTTAATCTGATGTGATAATATTTAATTTAATATGAATCAGATTCGGATGCCTCAACAGACTTTAGATCATTTAAATGAATATACGTATAACCCGTTAAATAAATAAATTCTAAAAGGACCAAAGTGGACAGATATAATAATATTTCATACGCACAAAATTTGTGTTGATGTTCTCCACACTACGATACACAGTATGACAATCTGGACGGTCGCAAGGACTTTCTCTTTTCCTGTTCTATTTCCCCAAGACAAAAATAATTTTCCTTGTTACACATTACTACTAATTAATTGTTTCCTTTTGTTATTTACATAATCTTCAAAGAGACAATTTTATCAGGTGACATTACCATTCTATTTCCTTAAGGGTCCGAGTCAAGGTGCTGGGGCGACGCCTCTTCACTATTAAAATGGCCCTTATCTTTTTTTGGCGTAAAATCATCAACTCCCAGAGTTTTGGAGCTAGAAAGTCGTTGTTGGTA
>JABASI010006090.1:0-11330 GCA_019776505.1 Tomocerus nigrus
AGTCACGTGGTTTTTATCGCACTCAGCCTGAACCCATCTGCCCAACCTTTCTTCGACTCAACTAAATCCATTGGCTAACAGCTGGCTTACAGCAGCCAATGAATATAGTGGAGTCGACGGACTTGGACCCAAATCGCAAGCCTGCATTGTGGTTTGTGGGTATTAGGGACTTTCAGGCACTTTCTTAGTATAATGATAACATTATAGCAATAATATCAATATAATGCCATTTGAATTCACTGTTCCCTTCTTCGGCTAAATAAGTTTCAAATGTTGTTTTCATTTCCATTCACTAATGGAAACGTCTTATCAAAATAAAATTCCCATAATCAAACAATTTTTATTTTATTTATACATAGCTCGGGTGCGATCACAGGGCTGTCGACACTGGTTGACAATATTGGTATTGCTCCCGCTCCAGGAATAGGACAACCTTTGCGACAAAAAGTTACTATCACTTTGAACCTTGACAATGTTGAAATAAACGGATACTATACCGCTGATGCTCATTTAACTATTTCTGAGACATTTCCAGATTTTCCAGATTTACATGTAACTGGGAAAGGAGTACTTTCTGGAGTGCTAAGAAATGGTCTTGTCAAGGTCGAAGTGTTTGTTCTACCTTTGGGACTTGACGCCCATGAGACAAATAGCGGAGGACAAACCATGGTGTCAATGAGAAATATGATGATCGATGTAGACTTTGAATCAGCAAACGTTAATATCGAAGACGCTAAACTGAATGGAATAATCATTGACTGGGTATCAAACTGTAATCCAATGACATTTCAAGGCTTCTTTTAATTTCAGTGTCTTAAATAAATATATTTTCTTTCTTCAGGGTGATGTTAGCAGTCAAATAAAACCCGTTTTTGAAGATATTTGGCCACAAGTCAATGGAACTTTAAGTGAAACACTTGTTGTTGTACTAAACAACATTGTAAAGGTTAGATCGAAGTTTAAATCAACTATTTAATTCGTTACATTGAAAAATACATTGACAAAGGGTTATATAATATTATTATCATTTGATAACCATATTACATTGCAAACATTACCTTTCTCGTTAACTATAATTTTCCATATTATGTTTAAGTTATACTTATACTTACCTATAAGGTATTGTATATAACAGGATTGCACGTTAGCAGACTTTATTGACATTATCGGCGGAGGTCCTGGTAAGCGTTGAAGTACTTTACATTACACTACATAAATTAATATTATTACAAGAATGGAAAGAAAGGCAAACTAATCTTGGGATTAATGTATTATACAGCTGATTGTCTTAATATACCGGGACCGGAACTACTACCAGCTTTTAGAATGGAAGACATACCATGCGAGGCGTTTATAGCCACCACAGAGCCTGCCCTCACTACAACTTCAGAGCCGACCACAGAAGGACCAACCACAACTTCAGAAACGACAACAGAAGGACCAACCACAACTCCAGAAACGACAACAGAAGGACCAACCACAACTCCAGAAACGACAACGGAAGGACCAACCACAACTCCAGAAACGACAACAGAAGGACCAGCCACAACTCCAGAAACGACAACAGAAGGACCAACCACAACTCCAGACAGGACAACAGAAGGACCAACCACAACTCCAGACACAACAACCGAAGCATCAACTACAACTACAGAGCCAGAGCCGACTGGAGAACCAGAAACGACAACCGAAGGATCAACCACAACTCCAGAACCGACCACAGAACCAGCAGAAACGACCACAGGAGAAAAACGTCGGATACCGACACAACAACTGCAGGCTCCTTAGTGTTGACTCCACAATTTCCATTCCAATCTATACTTTTATTAATTGCTGGTTTATCTGTTATCCATTTGATGTAAAACTAAATTCATTGCCGACAATTTGGAGTCGATTTGAGAGTGGTCACTTTTTTGGGTGAGGAAAATTTCCTCCATTGGGGTATATATCTGTGATTGATCATTCTCGCTGGGGATTATCCTCAGATATAAGAAGGTCATCTCCTTCGATTTGCCGTAAGGTTCCGTACCTGAATCAGGTATATTTACCTAACCTAATTTGCCCCCAATGGGGAAGGTTTCCCCACCCAAAAAACCACCATCCCCGAATATACTCCAAATTGTCTCAAACGTCCATATCTACAATTAAAAAAATTGTCATTTTTGAAAAAGAAATATTTTTAGCTTCGCTTTAATCACGTATAATCGATATAACTTAATTACATAAATATACATAAATTAACATTATTATTAAGCCGCTTATAAGTTCAGTTAACTATTGGGTATCATTATGTTATAATGTATTATAACATTTACTTTTATTAAAATTATCAAGACATATATTATATTTCAACAATCAATTATGTCAAGTCTAAGAATAATTGGTTATAGTTATAGTAGGTATATAGTAGTAATGTATAGGTACCTACAAAGAAAAATTATCTGCGAACTGAAATATCAGCTACTTATCTAGGAGAAATATTATTATGTTTAAGTAAATGCATGTCTTCAGAAAAATAAGTTGCTATTCTTTTATATAACCTTTCATATTTTGCTAAAGTAAATTGCTTTTTCCAGAGGACTACAATGTATTGACCTGATCAGTAGTAGTAGTAGTAGGTACACATCTGTATTCAGTACCTAGGTATATAATATAGTACCTAAATAGTACCTCCTACTTACTCTAAATGTTTAAACCAAAAATAATAATTTAAATTGGAAATAAAGATCAACACGAGTTCAAAACATGAATTAGTACAGCATATTCATCATTTTGAAGTTACATTTCAAATTCTAACAGAAAGCATTAAATTAATAGTACACAAAGTGACTGCTTCAAAAAAGGTGACAACAGTACATTTTTTCATATTAGGGAAAAATCCTCCCATATAAATTGTGAGTGGTCGAAGACTGGTGACCACTTTTCTGATTTCTTTATTTCTGCTTCCGTTCCATTCCTGTATAAAAATGAGGGAATTAGTTCTGACGAGAGCTGTGAACGGTAGGAGTTTGACCAAAACAACTGCGAGAAAACAATCCATTAGAGGAACAACGGCAATTCCGGGCATTGGAACGATTTCCAGCATTTTAAAACAGATGAAAGTAGAAAGAATCGTAAGCAGAGCTCCTGCGAGTAGAAATATTGAAAATAACCGTCCTACAAATGAATTATTCATATCAGTATTGATTGCTCTTAGGATCCCGTAAATATGTAATGTATCGTTTGGGTTTTGTACGAAAAACAATTTTACTTGAGCATACTTCTTTAAAATACGCTTTAGACCTGTAAAGCCTGCAACCAAAATATCACTGGGATAACATAGCCATACCCTACTAATGCTACTAATATAAAGGTCAATGCGGGAACCCAAATAAAACATGTTAAATAAATCGCTCCTGGAATCAACATTATGCGAAGAGCGAGGCAATCCATGAATGACAACGTCGTCTCCAGCAAATAAACCGTCGATGTTAGTTCAAATGTCAACAATATAAATCCAGCAAAAATAGAAACTCCAAATGCCAATAATATATACTACTCCGAAGGAGGCCAGAGTCAGATGAGCCCCTTGTCTAAGTTTTTCAGTAAATAATTTTGGAAAGAAATGCGAGACGAGCGAGTGAGCTAGCTAGGTATTGTGTGACAAGAGAGCATGGCGGTAAATTTATATTTGACTCTGCCCTGCTGGTGCTGATAGTGGAAATGTGGAACGGGTGGAGTTAATTTCATTTTCAATCCTAAAACAAAATTTCAAGGTAAGGTCAAAGGGTGGCATTTAAATTTGAAGTTATTAATTGATTGTTTAGTTTATCATATGCATTTAATTGTCTTCGTGTAATATTATCGTGATTTTGATGCTTGATTATTTGCAGATCATCATTGATTTAATTTTCATCATAGCTGATAGCTGGTTTTTTAAATATCAAATATCAAAATAATGGAGGATAAATTGAGAAACACAAATTTTGAACCCCAGGTGCAGTACGACTCATTGAAAGATGCACTGTGGAGATTGACAACTCGAGTTTATCTACTAGAAGATTTCATTTCTGAAAGATTTGGTAAATTGGTCAACTACATTCATAAGTAATACACATTGAAAGTTTCCTAAAATATGTACAGTAAAATAATTATATCTACTTTGATTATTTTCTTCCTCTGACTGTTTGTAGGTGAAGTAATTGGCCCAAATGGATTTTCAAAAACGCAACCAGATGATGATGATTCAAATAATGAAGATGGGCCAGGAAAAACTACGTTCCAAAGCAGCAAAAGAAAAAGTAATATTAAATAACTACTGGCTATATACCAACTGTATGTTTTATATTTGCATTTGTTGCAAGTGGCTTCCTTCTCGTGACATATTAATTTAATTCTCAGTTTTACAAAATCAAAAATGTCAAAATGAACTTTCCTATACCTATATAATTGTATATAATCGATACGGTATGTCGAATAATGAGCAATGATTGTTTGTAGGGGTAAACGAAAGTGGTCCTAGCAGCGAAATCAAAAATCTTTCGCCACCTACTTCTGACACTGATGCTACACCGTCTAAAAAAATTGATAGAAAATCCAGTGACAATGAAAACGTCCCAGAGTGTGTAAACGTCAAAGAGGAAACAGGTAATTAACTATTAACACAATATTTTCAGTAAATAAGTGGACTGGTTGATATTAATACTGATGTACTTTTGTTGTGGACTGAATTTTTTGCATTTTATGTTTGTGCAAAAATGATGGATACAATGAAAGAAGGCAAGGAGGATAGACGAACAATGTATTTTTTAAATTAATGACTATGACGGTTCGTTTCTGAAATCAACTTTTATGCATTGCAAATGACATAAGTATTATACATAATAGCTACTGTACTTTGATTCGAATTTACATTTTACATACATTACAAAAGGAAAAAAATATGGGACGAATTTTTGACTGCCTTTTCTCTATCACGTGACAAATTAACAAATTAAAGTTGGCTTAATTGTGCGCTGCAAATGACTACTATTAACACAAACAAAAATTACTATTTCAGTGCCGTGATAGATTGTAAGGAGAAATATTTCGAACATTTTGATTCATTTAAGGAATTATACATAATAGGTACCTACTGAGTTTCTGCCTAGTCACGTTTTTAGGTGTTTATTATTTGTTGTGTGTTGGCTCATTTGCATTTCACAATTTATGACTCTACAATTTTCTCATTTTATGAAACACTTTATCTATACTTTTGTAAAATTGAAATTAAGCACACTAATTATCAAAATTTCTCTAAATGATGAGCGTCAAGATTCAAGGACAAAATGATCTGTTCACTGTTCTGATTATTCTTTACAAATGCGTGATCTTTATTGATTTCGAATCTCATTTTTACTAATTACAGCTCGGTATTATGACATAGGATAGATAGGTAGGCATCAAAAACTACTTACAACTTCCGTTTATTTTAGCACAAAACTATCTAGTTTATTACCAAACTTTTAGTGTCACATAGCTTTATAATGTTTCACTTCAACCAATGTTATGGAATATAATTCTCAACAATGACAAGAATAAAATTTCAAACATTTTAAAATTTAAGATTAAACATAATATTCTGTGTAAAGTATGAAAAAACTGACATATTCAGCCTATTCACTGGTTCATATCAATGTAAATATTATTAAAATATCGCTCCTTTCTCTGGTCACGATGTTTTACATAAAGTAATTTATAATACATAAAATTACTATTCTGGTTTGTAGCAATTGAAAAACGCCCTGTGGTCGATTGGCGAAAAGGTAAACGAAAACGTTTGTCTATGGAGGAGAAGTTAGAAATCTTAAAACGGCTAAAAAACGGAGAAAAAAGGTAATAAACACTATTTGTAATAGATAATCTTTACTACCTATGTGTTTTTGTGTTTATAACTGCCCTCTTATTTATTATACAATTTATTTATAGAAATGTACTATGCAGCGAGTTTTCCATATCTCAGGCAACGTTGACGTTAATAAGACGAAACAGTGCTAAAATCGAAAGTTTCTTTTCGGATCCCGTAGAGAGAAGCAAAGATCGTAAAGCTTTCAGGGATCCAAAAAATAGAGATGTTGAAAAGGCACTATTTCAGTGGTTCGCTCAAAAACGGAGTCTCGGGGAGCCGATTTCTGGGCCGCTACTGAAAGAGAAGGCGTTGTACTTTAATGAAAGGTTGAAAGCTGGTGATTCTTTTAAGGCAAGTAGTGGGTGGCTATTTAAGTTTCAAAAAAGACATGGAATCAAACAATTAAGCGCGTGGGGAAAGAAACCAACAGAAAATCAGGCCGAATATGAAAATTTCATGCAGGTAAGAAGCTGAAATTTTCAATAAAAATGTATAAGATATCAAGTAATCAAAATCATCAGCTAGTAATTTTTAATCTATTTGCAATGATTGTAGGAATTTAACCAGACGGCTACTGACGGAGGCTATACAAGGGAAACTGTATACAATTGTGACGAATCGTCATTAAACTGGAAAGCTTTGCCTTCTAAAAGTGTTGCATCTCGTGACAATGAAAATTATTCCGAGAAAGAGAAATTAACTTTGCTATTCTGTGCCAACGCAAGTGGAACAAATCGACTTCCTTTGGTTGTCATCGGGAAAATAGAGAAAAAGAACTGTTTGGAAGAGGGTGACAGCGATTTGCCAATTTGGTACAAATGTCACAAAAATGGATTGATAGACGGTGACATTTTTACCAAATGGTTTTTTCAAATGTTTGTCCCGTCCGTTCGCAAATTTAACCGGGAAAATAATTTACCCGAAAGGGCACTTCTTTTATTGGACAGTGCTCCCGTTCATCCGTGGGAGGAAATGTTACGAACTGAAGATGGACAATTTAAAGTGCAATTCCTTCCGGCAACTATTGCATCCCTTATTCAGCCAATGGTATTGAGAAAATATTTTAGATATTAAATTTATTCAATTATTAAATTCTTCCCTGGAATTAACAATTTATCTTTTTGTTTTCAAGGAACAAGGCGTAATTGATAACTTTAAGAGTCTTTATCGAGAGGCTCTTCTGAAACGTTTGTTGACTGTCGAAAATGGAAATTCAGATACTGTAGTTCAGTTCTGGAAAAATCTCAGCCTCAGAGACGCAGTGATACTTGTAGCTGTGTCGTGGTCTGCTTTAAAACAAAATACGTTTCAAAGATCTTGGCGAAAATTTTGGCCTGACTCAGGATCCCTAGAAAATGAAAATTTGATCACAGACAATTGCGTACTGTTTGCCAATAGTCTCAGCGGTTTTTCTGATTGCGATAGAAAAGATATTGAACAATGGATAAAAGAAGATTCTCAAGATTTAGGCTACGCAATCTTCACCGACGATCAAATAATTGATTCTCTAATTAATTCCAAGACAGAAGATCATTCCAAAATTGACGAAGATTCAGAGCATGAGGAAAGTGAAGAACAAGATTCAGATGAGTACGAAACAGACAATTGAATAGGTACTTACGTAAGGTGTGCATTCCCTCTTTGATTTTGTGCAATATATATATATATATATCTATTTTTTACTGTCCCTGTCCATGGGCAATGATAATAAAGGGTATTATTACCCATGTAAAAACATTTTTAAAAGGAATAGCACTAAATACTTTGCTAACAATAGCTGCTGTTGTTAAATTGTTAAAAACAACTGTTGTTATTGTTGAAATTGCCTAAATGTTCTACAAAAATAGTTTAGTGATTACTTACGTAATTATGTTTTCTACAGTAGATATATAGTCTGTATGCGCACCGTTTAAAATCGTCATTTCTACAGTCAAAGCGACATTGTCATTTTAAGATCTTTGATTATATTGATCAATTTTCTTGCGAAAATGTAGTTGATGTATGTTAAAAGAAATAGTTCAATGTTAATTCAAGAAGTACAATAAAATCTCAGCCTGCATCTCATCGACCAATTCTATAAAAAATATTTTGAGTAGGTACTCAGTTTTTTTAATGAAAAGAAGGTAACATATGTTTTCAATGTGAATATTAGGTTGTATAATCAAAGTAGCTTTCTAACAAATAACATCGGCATTGAATCTGTCAAATAAAGAAACACATTATACGTTGTACAAACTCTGAGTAGGTACTATAGGTATCTTGGTATCTATAATATTGTTGAATTGGTATTAGATATTGTAGTTTACAGAGGTATCTCCATGGACCAATCCTGCTTTCCATGGGGACATCTCTCAGGTATTCTTACGACAATTTTAAATTGCCCTTTTCTACACTTTATTATATTTGGAATTTTGTGGGATACAAACCGAAAAAATAACTTTGTTTAGTTTTTTAATAATTTAAATTAAACGTGTTAGTTAAGTTATGGGAAGAATACGAATAAATTAAATTTGGGAATTTTTAATTATTTTTATTGCTTTTCAAACCCACCATTTCAAATTATTTTGAAGAATGTATCCTGCCATTAATTAAACAAATGAAATATTAAGTTCCTTCAATGACACTAATGTATAGTGTCCAATAAACTTGAAGATTTCAACGGATCCGTAAGCCGAGATCAAATCCTGTTTTACGATGTCGATCCACTTGTAGATCTCGGGTTCGTTTTTCAGAGCGATATACGAATTGAGAATGATCATCGAGTATTTAACTGCAGTGGTTATTAATGGATTATTTCTCATAATCCTATGTGCTTTCATTAGTGTCTCTGCAGCTTTTTTGAATTGTTTTCTGGAAAAATAATTAAAAGCAATATGCTGTAGGGGTGAAATCTTGTAAACGTTGAGCTCAGGTTTATCTGGTCGAAGTTTATCCAATTGGTCCACGAAAGTTAGCAGTAGCCTTGGGTAAGCTGTTTATATACCAGTAAAAATAAATCTGATTAGTGTCACTGGTTCATTATATATTCATTTATTTTAAAATTGTGAAAAAATTGCTAAAATAAACAGGAAAAAGTTATATCGTAAATAAAATTATAAAAAATTTCTAAAATCATCAGCAAAATTATATGTTAAATAAAATAATTAAAGAATCGTGGTAAAATCATCTGACAAAATTAAAAATTAAAATAGGTAATTAAAGGATTGGTAAAATTATCAACTACGTACGTGTTGCTTGTGAAATTTGCTCGTGAATACTTATTCGGCGTCGTCTCACTTCCTCTGAATCATTTCTGTCGGCCTGGCAAAGTGAGCAAGAGCATTGAAAGCCATGCTGTTTGCATTCATAATCTCGGTATTCATACGGGGAATCAACATCTACGTAGGAGACCAAAATTTCTGCCCCCTTTGAAATGTTTTTAAATGTCCTGACGACCATTATGTCACCGTAAATGGCCCAGAAAGAATTACTGTCAAATCCATTATGATTTATATAAGCAGGGAGAATCCATAATCCTCGTCTTTTTCGACTGGTGCTAATTAGGGGATTCCGACTGGCAATTGTACTAGTGTGGGAACAAACTCCTTGTATCCGTCGGTAATCTACAGAATTATTACCAGCAAGAGAATGTTCCAAAAAAGACATTTCCGGTCCGGCATATGATTGATAAAACCATTGTGCATGCTCCGGCTCTACTGTCAATTTAATCGTCACTGATTCGACTAATTCCTCAAATCCAAGCCATTTAGTGTCAGTGATATCATCCTGGTAAGCAATAGCAAAGGCTTTGTTCACAATTAGCAATTGGCCTGCACTAATGTCTTCTGTAGCAACCAATCCTCGTCCCTTCCCTGGAATTGTCTCAATTTTCACCGGTCCTACGTAATCTGCGAAATCTTCATTGAGATTCTCATTCAGATACAACTTCAGCATATCGTAGATCCCCGTTCTTTGTTGATATTCCAAAGAGTGAAGTTTCTTCAATAAATTTATCAAATCTCGAGACCTTTTTAGTTCGTCGTTAATTGACATGTGCCTCGTGATGTATTGAATCGCCTCTTTGAATCGTTGTAACCCAAGTAAAGCATTGGCCCTTGTGTAGACCACTTGAAAACAATACGAAGTCTCGTTTTCCAAAATGTAATCTGACTCATCAAGTGCTCTATAATGGTAGCCTAATTTTGTGTAGCATTCTGCAATGTTTTCTAAAACATCAACGTTCTCTGGTGATAGGTTTACTGCTTCAATGTAGTAGGATATTGCGTGGGAGAATAAACCCTCCATAAAATTTTTATTTCCTTCAATCATGTAATGAGAAATGGAATCCATTTTAGGGCACCTGAAATTTCATAGCATGCAGATCAATGAAATCAATTCAGTCAAAGATCAATACGATTCATTACGACAAATAGGTATAAAAATGAAGGAATTTTTGCTTTCCATTTGGAATATTTGTATCGAATGGTTAATTATATAGTAAACCTGTTACGGCAAGATAGATTGTCTTCATGTTTCGAATTTTCGGCGTTACCTTTTCCGTGTAAATTAAAGGAATATATAAGAAATAAAATATTGTGTAATTTAAATACTGATAAAGAATATGGTAACATTTCAAATGCCCAGTAAAGAAATAGAAACTACGTACGTCATGCGGCAGTAGCCAATATTATCCTATCTGGAATTATTATAAGAATTTGTCGAATCGATTAGAGTGCACAGGTAAAAGTTATTAAAACTTTCGCTTTCATGACTCAACCTTAATAATGATAATAGCCTACGAAAATAATGAAGGCTATCCTGCTCTTTTATACACTATACCTATTAACTACTAATACTTACACTTATGCGTATTATAATATGCTGGTGTTTATGATAATAATGAACCATAAACGATCATATGCATATTGTTTTGTTAATTATATTTGTAATTATATAAATCAGATTTATTGATTTATTATGTTGCATAATATACATTACTATATTACACGTATTTTTAGGAGGACAAAATCTCTTTACCGCTTGTGTTGTGGTTCTGAACGGATGCAGAAATAAATTAGCAATTCAATATGTAATAAGCGCATTTACTAATTGTGTCACAATCTCAAATCAAACCACATAATATTTGTATTACTCCTTCCTTTTAGATGCCTCTATAATAGTATAGTGATATTAAAGCGGATCAATAATGGAACTCCTACTTGTATAATATGTACATATCCCTACACTTATCCCAATTGAACATTTTTAAATCATATCAATTATAAATTACTCATATTATGCATTATATACTAATACCATTACTATTACAGCATATTACAGTAATGCAGTTAAACCGGAGATTCCTGAGCAGCGAGGCACATTCCTGCCATAGATATACTACTTATATTATTTATTATGACTGTGACTTGTAGATTTTGAAATATTTACTTGCATTACTAACATTAGTATACTGCTGAATATATCC